>KN727851.1:0-18363 GCA_000816745.1 Ancylostoma duodenale | reverse complement strand
GGGGGGGGGGGGGGGGGGGGGGGTAAAATCTCATTTTTTTTGTCTTATGAAAGCTTTCCAATCTCTATTTTTCCTTGCAAATGGGAAGAGAATTCTGGCTATCTAGTATCTGGCTTACTTCGGGTAGCACCTAAGACTGAGTGGACTGTTTGGTAACAGCACTACAGCGTGGAGTAAAGATGAGATGGACCATAAGTTTTGTAATTCCCTGACTATCCGGGTTTCGGGGTTCATTCTTGAACTGTCCATTGATTCATTCTGTCCAAAGTACAATGAGCATCTTGTGAACCAAGCTCAGCTGTTCGCTCATGAGCTCCAAAACACGAGGGCCTGACACTGCGCGCTTGGGTGGCAATTGTACCTAGACGGGAAGCGTATCCCAGTTCTTTCTCTAGCGAGGAATAACTGGTATATTATGTTGTAAACTCACTAATAGTTACGGCTATTGAATCATGTATGGTTTTGATTCATCATTTTTCAGGGTTTTAAGTTACCCCTTTCACTGCTTTATCCAATCCACGCGCTTTTTTTTTCTTTTTCGCTATTCGCCATACTGAATGGAAGTTAGAAATTGTTGGCACACATTCTAGGAAGACTCCTGAATAGGATAGAGAGGTCCAGAACATTTGATGATGGAAAACTGGAAAGAGAACAGGCAGAATTTCATGCACCGATGCCAGCTGTTGGCATTTTCCTTGCCGTTTCGTTTGAGTACTTCATCTAGCGATGGTCCGGAATCTGAGATTGAGAAAAAACTGCATGAGCTGAATTGACTGAGTTCTTCTGATATCAGTAGGAAGCTTTTTTTTTAAAGATCTCAGCTGAGTTTTGAACACCCCACCGGCTCGAAGGAAAAGGTTAGATAAAGACGAGATTCTGCAGAAAAACTGGTGCGATGCTGTAATCCATTCCAATCCCGCTTCTTGGTTCCATTAGCTGATTGAGCGTCAAAAAAGTATATATCTGCATGAGGAATATTTGAACGCGTTAGGTTTAGCTCTCCTGAGAGGGGATTCCGAAGATGTTTTGTCATGTTTTGAGAAAATATGTGGCAAATTTTTTTTTCTCAGCTATACACAGCTTTGCTTAGAAGTTTACGAATGTTGAAATTTCGTTAGTTTTTCTCCGAGTTCTCTTTTTTTTCCTGGAGGTTTTTAAATGGGGTTGTTGTCCTTTTGGTTTTCTAATTTCTCCGCTGAAGTTCCGCCTAATTCCAACCTTTTATATGAGCCCTTTCAGAAAAAAAAAACACTCAAAGGTCGTAGCGCTGTTTAATTGTTGATATGAGGTCGTAGCGCTGTTTAATTGTTGATATGAGGAAGTTGAAACAGTTCTGGTCGTAGTGGGCTCGGCATGGTTGGCTTTTCCCATTATTGAATCGATTCCACATAATCAGTAGCAGCGCAGCTTTGAAAACATTCTTATGGTCTTGCTTTGCTCAAAATTTTGACCTTATTTTCGATGTTTACGTCTGTCATTCTTTCAACATCAATTTGTGGCTTTGAGTTGAATTCATTTTAAGATTTCTTGGTCATTCAGTTTGATGGTCAATTGTCAAGTAGTATTTCAGATGACTGTTCACCTCGACCATCCACTGGCGCGTCGATTGGACTCAAGACAACGGGCTATAGTACATCCTCCTTACCTCACCATTACTCAAATACTAGTCCCTTTCATACGCACACCGCACAGCCAGTGTTTCATGGTTAGTATTCTTGTATGCATTTGATTCTGTTGCTTGCCTTGGAATTTATGTGGGAGGGGGTGGGAATGCGAGAGGGAGGGTGAGGGGGGGGATGCATGCTATGTATGGAATCTGAAGGAGACTAGCAGATGACCAAGACGTTACTGCAGATTTACTGCTTTATGGGAGATTATATTTGTGCTGTATATTAGTCATTCACTCACAACATCATGTTCCAGGTGGAAATATTGAATCCAAAAATTCTCCGAAACATTCGGTACCACTTCCGAAATCACCCTATAGTCCGGCGAAGCCACCCACACCCCAGGGTTATAGCAACATCAACGAGAATCGCACAAGTATGCCTCCGGTAAGTCTTGGTTTTTCCTGAGCAGAAATATGTTTCATATTCGTGGTTGAGTCAAGTGTTCCGATGGGGTTATGAGGTAAAATGGAGGGTTCACCCAAAAAGCATGTTTAGTAGTTTGTTTATTAGTCTAAACTTGACAGAATTTTAGCGTTGGAATAATTTAGCTTTAAATTAATTTTTCTTTGGGTTGATTAAAACTCAAAGTCCCGTTTCACAGAACTATGCTCCGCCACCGGTGCCGGAGGATGAAGATCCAGCTGACTGTGCAGTGCCACCACCAATTCCCGATCGTCCAGCACGCACTCTTAGTATTGTGAGTCTAGTGTTTTGTGTTTTGTTTTGTTTTATGGTCATTAGTCAACAATTCGAGTCGGCATTGTTTAGGAAGTGAATTTTGATTGTTGTCGATTCGTGACTAATATAGGATGAATGCGTGTGATCGTTTTTCTTTTTCAGTATACAAAGCCAAAAGAAGAGGAGGAACGTGTCCCGGATTTGTCTCAAGGCCAGTTTGGGGTTCAGTCACGAGGTGTCGCGAAGGGAAAGAGAAAGATGACGGATGCTGAAGTAATTCCTTTGTTTCCTATGTTTTTTAAATTATTTATTTGGGAGGATTAGTGCTTATGACTAGAACGACTGCTCTGCTGAACTTAGTGGAAATTATGGTCAGCCTAATTTCCCTTCATCTTCAGGTGTTGACAAAATTGCGGTCTATCGTGACGATAGGAAATCCTGACAAGAAATACAAGAAGATTGACAAGATTGGCTCGGGGTGAGTTCGAGTTCATCCATTTTTTTGTATCTGATTTATTTGAGGCAAAAAGCTGCCTCTTTTCTTCCATAAAGCTAAACAAATGCACATTTTTCGTGCTTCGTGGTCAATGCTCATCATTGATAGGTTTGGTGTCCAACATTGGATGCCTTGTAGGAATAATAACGTGGCATGCTGCATGTGTAATTATATAATAAGTGCAGGTTAATGTATGTAATAGATGTAAGTTGTGACACAATTAGAAGATAGAAGGAGCATAGTTATCAGTTACTGAGCGGGAGAAACTTTCAACGGTGTTACTGCACGTATGTTTTAGCATGAATTGGTGAACTACGAAATTTTTTGATTACTGAAGTTGTAGGTGACTTGTTTCTCGAGGGACACAAAACGATTAGTCTTGTTTAGGGCATCTGGCTCAGTTTACACCGCAATGGAGATGAGTACTGGAGCTGAAGTCGCTATAAAGCAGATGAATCTTAAGGACCAACCGAAGAAAGAACTCATTATCAATGAGATCTTGGTAATGCGTGAGAACAAGCACGCAAATATTGTGAATTATCTCGACTCATACCTGGTGGGAGAAGAGTTATGGGTGAGTGATTAGGGATTTTCGTTATATATCGAGGTTCAGAAGTTTTTATGCTTCTTCCTTGCTATTCTTTTGGGAGTTCTAAGAAAAAAAAACCGTCCTGAACATGAAGACATCGCTGATGCAAAAATTCCTACCTCTTTACGAAGAGAATGGAATTCATTAATGTAAACCTCTTCTCTCTCAAAAAAAAAAGCGTCAATTTCTTAGCAAGGTTTAGGTTGTGATGGAATACCTGGCTGGTGGATCACTCACAGACGTCGTGACGGAGTGTCAGATGGAGGAAGGAATGATTGCAGCTGTGTGCAGAGAGGTGATTCGTGCTTGAAAGATATCCAGATTGGTCGACCTTGATAAGACTTTTAAAAACGATAATTTATTACTCATCGTCGAGCTGTCCTTCCCCAAAATAAGCTTACAAGGCTGTGCTCTTCTCCCACACGGACTGATTTCAGGTCCTCCAAGCTTTGGAATTTCTGCATAGTCGACACGTGATTCACAGAGATATCAAATCAGACAATATTTTGCTTGGAATGGATGGGTCTGTGAAATTAAGTAAGTTTTTGGCTAGCTGTTGTTGAATCTATATAATAGTTGACTTGTTCAACTACCTTCCTTTTCTTCTGTTAGAGTAATACTTCATGATCCCTGTGCGGTAACTCTTTTCAAACATATTATTCAATTGGTTTCAATTCTAAACTTAATTTAGCTGACTTCGGTTTCTGTGCCCAAATCTCTCCCGAACAAAATAAGCGGACCACGATGGTCGGAACTCCTTACTGGGTATGTTGTACGGGTGTTTTTCGTAATTGACTTGTTATCTAGCGAAACATAATTCATTTTTTTCCCAAACCAATACGATTTTTTCTTTTATACCACATTTTATTATTTTATTGTTTCTTTGTGGTAACTGGAGACTAGAGGGTTTCGGAAGATGGGTATTCCAAAGTATTTCAGATGTCGCCTGAAGTTGTGACGAGAAAACAGTATGGACCAAAAGTAGACGTTTGGTCTCTGGGTATCATGGCAATCGAAATGGTCGAAGGAGAACCTCCGTACTTGAATGAAAATCCGTTAAGGGTATGCTGTTAGCTATGAGATTGTCTGATATTTTTCTGGTCATGCCAGAAAGTCGGAAATTCGGCCTTCTATCTTTTTCAGATGATTGAAAACTTCGTGATCTCAACTAATTAAATGTCAAATTTTTGTTTTGAACTGACTCAAAGGGATATTATACTTATTTGGAATTACGCCGGGATAATTAAGTTCGAATTTTAGGCTATCTACCTTATTGCAACAAATGGCAAACCTGATTTTCCCGGAAGAGATCAGTTGTCAGCTTCATTCAAGGTTTGTGCTATTTTTAGTTGCCGTTTCAAATGAAGAGCATTGTAAATGAACTTGTGGAAATGGGTAGTCGCATTTATCAGTTATCAGTTAGTTATCCATTCACCTCCGTCGGTGCCGTTGATTATACCTACGAGTGGCATTAAATATAATAGATTGAATTGGAATAGTTCCCTTGTCATTAGGATACAGGAGTAAACAATTAAGGTACGAGAGGATGATACTTCATTTCTTAATCCATTTTATGTACCTTTTTATACGTTTTCTTAACGTCATCCATAATGCAGCATTTTCCTTATGTGCTCCATATTTAGGACTTCATAGACTGTGCCTTGGAAGTTGTTGTGGATAATCGTTGGTCAGCAAGTCAACTGCTAACACATCCATTCCTCCGATGTGCGAAGCCGTTGGCGTCGCTCTATTACCTCATCGTTGCCGCGAAGAAAAGTATAGCAGCCAGTTCATAGCTGAAAAACCGTTGTGTGCCTGATCCAGAATTCCGCTTGCGGATATCTGGTAAAGTAATGACAATTACCATATTCAGTGCCAAAGTCGGTAAGCGGGCAGCTTAAGATCGCTGTCTGCTCGACATACATTTATTCAGTATAGTTTTTAGTCAGTATTCTAATAACAGCACCATTCATATCCAATTTACAGCCCCGTAATTAAGTCAGTCGTCCCCATCTTTCCTCATATCTCCTCATTTTTGGAGTGTAGATTTATTGTTCTCATCATCTGCCTTGCCTGTGCCGTCTCTGTGTGTATGTGTGTTATTTTGCGTCTGCACTCTATCTTTTTAATTCTGTAATTTTTCGATTTTCCCGTACATGGTATATGCCAACGGGTGGTGCTCCCCGCTTTTTGCTGCTGCTTCATTGTCTACTTGTATTTCAGTTCACCATTTGTCTTGCGACAAAGTTAAATTTGTTATGTTACTGCGGCACATTTCTTAGGTCATCGTTGAAATTTCGAAATGATTTCCATCATTTTGCGTGCTCTGCTTGAACTCTTGACGGTACTTAAGCTGAAACAAAACGGCTAATTAGCATCAGTTTAAGCGCATGTTCTCTTGGTTGTAGTTGTGGGGCTGGAAATGAGGCGGGTTTTGAAATTGATGATTAATTGGTCTGCAGCTGAGGACATACTTCGACGTAGAGTGTAACACCCACTGTCGCCGCCTCCAAAGCGACCTTGCTTTTGATGCGTATCGATTGCCATGCCGCAGGTGCACGAGTGACGCGCAGCTGCGGCATGGCAATCGATACGAGCAATATAGGTATCGGAATCGATAATGCCATGGAGGTCGGCGACATGGTGTGTTACAATCGATGCGAAGTTTATCGGTAGCCTTCTCTACTTCAGCTTTTCAAATACTTTCTTCATCAGGATATCGATGTATTTGTAACACAATATTTTTTCATTTTCAAAAATAATGACTTCATTTTTTGAAAATATTTCTTTCCGAACTCACCATAGTTCTGTCATTGTGACAACATCACCACGATTGCATACATGCTTACAACTATACCTGAAAGGCTCGCGGCAATTTATTTTGTTTTCGTGTTTGTTTCGAGTTTGCATCACTCATTCTTCAATGCTTTTTATTCTATCAGCTGCTTAATGGTACGAAAATGTCTCTTTATTTTGCCTGAGCAGCATTGCCATTATCGGATAAGAGTATTAATGTGTCTGTGTGTGCTTGCAATATTGAAGTGCTTTGTTTTACTTACTTCCTACTAAACTGTAAGCAGTAAAGTGGAAAGAAGATGTAGGTGAATAACAACTGCTCCAATCGTTGTATGGTCTTCACTTGAATGCGTTCATGGATTGTGTCACGCTTAAATTCAAGTTTATTATTTTTATTCTTTTGTATAGAAACAAATTTCGATTCTAATTCACTTAAGTTGTTCTTGTTAGTATCTGCTAGTCAGGGGTTGAACTTGTTTAGAGCCCATCTATCGCAGTTGTTTACAGTTCCTTTTAAATCTAAAATGTGCTTGTTCATATCTCTTTGCTCGCATTCATAATGTTTGTACTTATTCATTGTACGGAATCTCGAGGCTAGAGGTTAGAATAAATTATTGATTTTTTGTGTTTTTTTCCGGACTCACTGCTGTTTAAAGGTTTTGGTACACTAAGCTCAAAAATTGAGTTTGCGTCTACGTTATTTTATGTTTGCTAGCGGCCAAATTGTTCAGGAGTTGGCACTAGAAAATGGCCAAGTACAAGCGCAGTGCCTTAGATTTCCCAATTTTTCCTTGGAATGCGGTTGTTTAGATCAGTTTTCTAGCGATATGTATTCGCTCAAATTCGGAATTTTAGAAAATTGTTAGGAATAACTGTGTTCGTTAAGTTCACATGATAATTACGTTAGTGAGATGTAAAGTTCAAAACATAACTAGCTGGAATTTCGAAAGACTTTGCGGGTTTGAAACAGTGCTAAGGATGGCAATTTTTCAATCTGATTCGCACTACAAGTAGTACTGGAGAAAGTAACAAAATACATGAGTACAAAGAGAAATGAAGGAAGTTCGTCTATTCGTCAAGAATTTCTCACACAGTTCAGCCCACAAGGGAGCCGGGCGCTAAGAAGAGCGCAGACGTAATAAATGGGTAACCCGCGAATCACGATACTACTCTTACATTTGCTAATTTGAGCAACAGTTGCCAGCTGGAAGCTGGAGGAAAACCGAAATCTACCAAAATTTGGAGGGATAAAGACACTATGTATGAGTGGGCATAATTGAACCACTGCCAGTTCTCTAGAAGTACAAGTATTAGTACTAGGAGCCAGGTGCTCGCACAACGCCAGAGTTCAAGAACTTCCGGAACCGGAATTCCGCTCATCCCTGGTTCGGTCATCCTTGTGATAATTGGATCCTTGACGAATCTTCGATGCAGGAGTGCGAATTCCATCATGGAACTGCCAAGCATAGGTCAAACGTTCATGTGAGGTTCCAATTTGTAGAAGCTAGATCACTGTCTTGATCTAGCTTCAATTAACTTATTGGACTGAAAACTAGGAAAAATCTCTGCACTGAGGAAAGCGTCATTGATGCGAACATGGGTCCACAATCTGGAATGATGTACCTATTGAGCTTAGCGAAAAATGGATACATGAAAAATCCAAGGACTAGCCGACAGAACTGGTGCATGTCTATCTTGAAATGGTCGTTTTGAAAAAGATAATGAGAGATTCGTAAGGTGGAGAAACAATTATTACTACTTCGGCAGGTACAGTCGATTCGTTTCAACAGTGCATTCTCCGTGACAGCGGCTCTGCTCCCAGTGGAGCAGGCAGTGCGGTCGATCAAACAGACAATCAATCCACCGCTAATCCGGTTTCTTGAGTAGGTTTTGTCCTTGTTTCCTCTTATATTGTTCTTTCTTAGTTCTTGGTACAACTAGAGAAGAAACAGACGATATAGCTTGTCAAGGAAGCCGGATCGATCGTGGATCAACTGTTTGACCGACCACGCTACATGCTGCAATGCCAGGAGAAGCGCGCTGCCTAGACGAACCCGCTCTATATGCTCTCCTTCATATCCTATCGTTTTCGTGTATCTAACAAGTCGAGTTTTCCACATTCTGTCATGGATCAAGTGGTTTGAGGAATTAAGACCATGTTTTCAGTCTTCCTACTGGAAATGGACTTTCTAAGATACCACAGTGACTGACGCATGCTCGTGTAGTTCATCGTGCAGCAACGAGATGTTGAACATGTGTGACGCTGGCTTTGAACGAAATTTAGCGAATTCTTTGTGAAACACAGGAGGTAGGAGTGCATGAGTTATTGATACTATTCCACTTGTTCTGCCCCAAAATCTCAAAATCAAAAACTTCCCTGAAACTTCGTCTAGAGGGGTTTTCCCTGAAACTTCGACTAGAGGGGTTATCTGACATGATGATAATAAATATCGCACTCATTTTGTGCCGTAACCCAATCTGGTAGGGTTAGGGTAAGTACGGTATCTCACAGATCTGAGCTTCAGTCTAGGGGGGTTCTTTGCTACGCTGATCAAGGATATCATACTCGCTTAGTGCCGCAACCCTATTTGAGTGGGATTACGGTAGGGCTATGGCAAGTACAGTCCAAAGAAAAACTTTAAATTGCTTTTAACTTGCAAAACCAATGGGATATTAGTAATCAGCATGTCAAGTGATCCATGTAGACAAAAATTCAGGTGACTCCGCGCGATACCTTGCCCCAACCCCCCGTAAGCCTACCCAAATGGGGTTGCGGCACGAAATGAGTATGATATTCGTGGTCAGCATGTGAAACAACCCCCCCCCCGTAGACGAGCTTTCTGAGGAATTTTCGATTTTGAGATTTTGGGGCAGAACAAGTAGAATAGTGCCAAGTTACTGGACAACGTTTGCTCGTTTATTTCTCCGTCGGAAACTATGATTTATTGGGTTCTTTTCTCTGCCGGATAGAGAAAGCTCCAAAGTATGTATCTTTTAGTTAGAACCTGGTTCTGCAGGAAGCTTTTGCTTTGGAGCAGTTGACCTCGATACGGATTTTTGAAAAAAGCGGGTTGTTGTGACTTTTACTGCCAAGTCCATCAAATCTTCAAGGATGATTTCAATCCCCAATTGCTTCTTAAACTCTTCAGTCCTCTCAAGTGGTGAAGAGCAATTTCAGGCGTAGCATTGATAAAATGCGTTCTCTAATATTTCTGTTTTTTTTTACGTTAAAAAAATTACCCTCAAGACAACCTTGTCCTGCTCTGCGTTTTTCTATCGGAAAGAAAATTGTGGGGAATGCAGGTTTTGAAAGGATAATAGGAATATTCTGCAAAGCTAATGCTGATTTCCTGCTCTGCATACCAAATTACACCTTCCTGCAAAGTTTAAGCAGTGAAAAACCAGAAAATTCCCTGCTCTGGAAGAAGTTCCGGAGTTGTGCAGGCAGGTGAAAAAGTTTTGACACCGGAAACGTTCCTCGAGACGCTATAGATTTTTCAAAACTTTGAATTCTAAAAAGAACTGAGAAGAAGCGTTTCCTCCAGGTGACCTGCAAATGCTTCGAGGAATCCAGGAATATGAGCCTCCCGGATGTGAACTTCTGGTAGATAGAACTTCTATTAGTCCTATCACTTTTTCAAAAGCTGCGAACGCCTCAGCTGAGTTGAACTGAGGAAGAATGAAAGGATAATATTCTTTGCTAGGCGCGAAACCCTTCCACCTGAAGTTCAAGGAATCCATTCTGAGATTGGGTGTGTAGCAGGAAATGGCCATGAAAGCATGGTTGCACCGCATAAAGAGCATTAAAGGACGCTATCAAAACTACTTGTTGGAATTAATTGCACTTTACTACAGGAAACGCGGAGAAATCAATGGCAACGAATGAAGAAGCCCTACTTCAGTTAGCGGTTTTGGGTAAGTCCTAGAAACAGCTTTCGTAACGGCGGAACTTGAAGCCTCATTATCCAGCGGCATTAGTGATCCCCGCAGAATTGGAAAAACCTAAGCAATTTGTCGAAAAACGCTGCTTTTGATTAAGCAACATCACGATGAAGTGACCTTTTAAGATAATTTATTCTAAGATCCACAAATGATTATGTTCAATTATTCAATTCATTGGTTCAAGCTCAAGAAATGGATTATTTGCCAATTTACTTGGGAACGGTTGTAAGTTTTCTGTTCTATAGTAGCCGCCTTGAGATTTCAAGCAGCTAGCCACTACCAATAGCAATCACTGGGTCGTGTCGTTATCCATACTTCTAAATAGACAATATAGAATGCAATTACAAAAAAAAAAAACAACAGTTTCCTTGGAATTAATTTCTTGATATGTTAGTTGAGCTATTGATAGGAGAATTTAGCAAAAGAAGGCATGGGACCTGTTCATATAGGCAAATAATTCTTCTCTTTTCAAATTCCGAGCCACCTAAAAGTCTCACTTGTTCTCACCATCAAAAAATCATTAAGGTCGTTCTTAATTATCCGCCCTCTTTGCTTCTACCTTCTTTTGCAGGAGTATTCTTGTTTTCATCAACACTGAACTTTGAAAAGTTCACATTCATTTTCTATGCATTTTTTATACCGTTTTTCCGCTGAAGAGCTTCTCTGACTCGACAAAAGAGGATGAGCGACAGAAGTTGTCCCCTGGCGACGAAGTATGTACCCCTGCTACCACTTTGCAGCGAAAAACTGAGATGTCTGCTGTCGCTAGGTTTATACTTTGCGATTTCGCTGCGACGTCGCTGTTCTATACTTATCTTTGGGCAACTGTCACAACGGCAAAAAACTAGAAATGCCCTTTATAGTGTGTACTTGCCACCTTGGATAGGTTCCCACACTTCCGATTATGATCGTTTGCATTTTATAATGGTGCTGTCTCTTCTCTGGCATTGTCCCCTCCATAGCACTGTCAGAATTTTTTTGGGAAACTCTAAATATCTGTAATCATGTGATTTGCAAACTCTTCCTTCCTATGCATACCAAAATTTGTTGTCGTGGAACATCCCAGAAAGTAAGATACTGTTTTCATTCGGATTCACTGGTTTCTAGTATAGTCAGGAGAAGAGAAGAACCAAGTGAGTTCATAATTATTCTCGATGTTCCTTCTACTTCAAACCAGGAATCCTGTGATGAGATCCTTTATATTGTGCTAGGCCAAGCCAGGTTGCTAGTGGATATGTTTATTGTTTAGCTCGACGTTTCGTTTAATTTGAAAAGTCTAAGGTGCAAACGTCAAGCAAAGCAATAAAAGTATCCACTAACAACCTGGACTGGCTCAACATTATTTATTTATTTATTGATACACTCAAGGTGTGCAGCCAAAGTGAGGCGAAATAAAAAATGTAGGTAAGAACAATTTTTTTCTCACAGTTTTCTCCGGGTTTGGTGGGATCGGCGTAGATAGGCATGACAATAAGGGAAACGTTCCAGGATTGCCTACAATTCTGTGAAACAAAAACTCTAGAGTGACTGCAGTCCGGGAAACTTCAACTGGACGCTACCTGGAGGGGAGGAGTTAGTCGTTACTCTTGTAAGACGATAAATTGGGCCTATGCAGTAGATTCACTTGAATCCTCACCTTTACAACAAATTTGATGTGAGCTGCTCAGGCATAAAGTAAAAGTACAGGTGAGTTGTTTTGAAATACGCTGTTTTGGTCATTTTGAAAATTGGTCACTACTAATGCAAGTCCTAGGTACGCAATTCTTTGCTGTATAGGCTATATGAGTGAAATTAAAGTATAGATATTCCTTCAAAGTAATACCCTCTGATCAATTAGCCTCTCCTTTCCGCCCTAAAGGGAATGATGGACGTAATGTGATAGTTGTCCTACGCATACACATGTTTTTCGTGTGTTTTACTACGCGTTTGCCTAGTTAGCAGTGGCATTTGTTGTTACGGTGTCACATTTCACTTTTCCCTCACAGCCTCGACGTTCTGTGCCTGGCTCGAGCGAGTTCCGCATGTCTGGAGCTTCCTTTTTGCTTAACTTCTTCGAGAAATGAGTGTTCTAATGCCCTTATATCCTCCCATAGTGCAAACTATGAGGTTACACTATCATTAGCTTAACTGCTTATCAGACTGTTATGGAAGTTCCATGAATGGAACTTCCACAACACAGTCTGATAAGTACATTCTGGTAATATTGTAGTTACTGGAATGTACTTTCTAGATTGTGATCGTAGATATTTATGTACTCCTCTAATCACATCCGGAAAGTAGTGAAGATCCAGTTAAAGGATATTTAAGGCAGAAACAGTCATCTTTTCTTTATACTAATCTGTGTGACTCTGCACGCTCCTCTGCATGAATTCCTAGTTGAAGAAAGTTTAATATGAAAAGCTTAACAGGTTGTAGGATCCTCAGTGAATTTGTTTTTACTTTCGCGTTTTCTGGAGAGAAAATAATGTAGAGCGACCAATTTCTGCTTATCTTTGCCGACAAACGAGAAAGTGGTAAAATTTGTGCTACACAAGAATCGAGTGTAGAACATATTTCTTCAATGTTCCATAATGTTTTTTTTACGGAGAGCTAGCTTGTTGCAGCAATTACCCCAAGCATAGGCCGGGTTTTGAGACGAAATTGATTTAATAAGATCTATTCTGTTTGGCTGAGATGTGCAAGTACTTTGATAATACTCTAGGATTTTAGTCTCTCTAGTCTGGTCTGAGCGGTGTTCATAAAGATATCTCTACTCTTTGAAGTCCTCGCATTTCACAAATTCGTCAGCATTTACAAGAAACAAGTTAGCTATCAATCGTTGCACCATTTCGCCACATTATCTCTTTTTCTTTCCTTTTGTTTTGCTCATCATTTAAGAAGTTTTTGTGTTCACGTTCCTTCATTTTTTTTTCAAGATGGTGACACTACTAGCTGTGCTCACCCTCAAGTTTTTTTTTCTGCAAAAGGCTCCATTATTTGTTAATTTGTTAGATACATAGTGACGGAGCACATTGTTTCATTTCGAAGTGAAATTGAATGAAAGACTACCTTTAAACCTCAGAATCTTCAATTCTGCATCTTTTTCACCTGTTCCTAACTCTCACTAACCTCTCTCACATCTGGGCTGTTATGATGTTGAGGATAGCTGGCTGGCTGCCTAGCATGTTGGTTCCACATGATTTTCAGCTACGCTCCAGAGTGGCCATCATGTTCAGTAAGCAAATTGCTCTGCGATCCTTGGCTGGCAAGTATGGATATATCTGGCTGGCTTTCCTCTTTTTGTGTGTTATTCAACATCCGCCACCTTATAAGTGTGCTAGTTTATTTCACATCCCTGTGGCTGCATATAACGGGTGCAACAGGTCGGCTGAACTTATTTCCCGTACCTTTGGGCAGTGGGAATCGCCTGGATTACCCAGAATCACTCTTTGATTGGCTCACACTCAGTTTCTCTGTGATTATGAATACGCCCATTTTTAACATGTGCAATGATCTTAGTGTGGTACATTACTTGTCCTAGTGCTTTAAAAAGTGTGGAAATTACTGTTGCTAGCAGCGTTTTTCTTTTTATGGATATCCTAAACGTGTAAAGGACTGTTATTGTTTATTACATGGAAGACCCATTTGAAGATAAAACAACAAATCAAACAACAACAGAACTGACTGAAGGACAACCATCCAGATGACCTTAGTGATAGATAATTGTTAAGGTGAGAAAATATGATTAAAATAGATTCATAAGATTATTGTAAACTACCCAATATGCGTAGGAAAGAGCTTAATTTGAGTGCGTTTTTTTTTTGCTTCTGTTAATCCAATTCGCTACAACTTGCCGAAGTTGTCTAGATGGACGCCTCCGAACAAGTGTTTCATGTACTGTATAATTTGTATAATAATACGAATTATCTGTAGTTTTTTAGTCATATTACCTGCTGCTTGCACCTAGTCGGCCATTCCCCGCAGCGACTTGGGGACTAGACGTCCCACAACCCTTGTGAGGCACATGAAAGAAAATTGTGGGCTTTCTCCTAATCACAAATGACGGACCAAGTTCTCACTCCATCGATGTGATTACGGGTGTGTAAAAATGAATACTCTAAAAAATAAAGCAACTTACTTGTAGATGCTCATCAGTAAGCAGCGTGCACGTCCTACTGGAAAATGCCATTATCATCCGTTCCCTTTGTGCATCTCTATATCGTCATTTAGGTCCTGCTTCAGTTGTAACTTCTCCACTTCCTTTGTTGTGAATGTTCTACGAATGATCGTGGAGTAAGGACTCGAGTTGTCATCTGAGAGAGAAGGGATGAAAATAGCTGAAGTCAGCTCAAACAGTGTTGTTGATGATTAAATTCCATCTTGCGCAGGGTTTTTGCTTCATATGCTGTAGTGTATCTTTAATTTACACTAGGATCGATAGTATAATCCAGGTTAATTAATCTTTTTGACTTGCACTTGTTCGACTATACGGGGATTAAATTAGATCCTTCAAAACTTTAATTAAATTCAATTTTTCAGCAAAATTTCCTGTAACGTCTCGTGGGTCTTTTTTCTGAATAAGGGTTTGACTCTGCATTGCAGATGGAATCCACTCGTTCTCAGGAAATGCTCAGATCTCTCTAAAATCCGCAATGCAATTGAAAGCTATTACTTTTTAGTACTTTATGCTAAGCAGGATGGAGTTGCAGACGAGTTGCAGATTAGAGCGTATCTGCTCTTGGATGTCTTCCAACGGTGTTGTGTGTAGTGCAGCTTCATGGATGCGAAATAGCTTGCACTATAATAAGAATTATAGCGTTGGATACTCTTTAAGCACTATCGATCGGGAGCATTCGTCTCATGCACGCTAATTTGACACGTGCTGTGCAGCTAAATCGCGCACTTCCGTGCCGTAGTCAGCGAAAATGTTAAGCTTTTCTGGTTTCTGGTTTAGCATAAAATTATCCCACTGTAAATATGCCAGGGAGGAATGTGATTCCTTAGCTCTAATGTTTCCCGAAAATGGTCAGATTTTATTATACATTTATAGCCCGTTTCAAAAACGACCATAGTGCCGATGATCTTCATTTCTCTCCTGCCTCTGCGAATAGGGCACTATTTCTCTCGTTCTGTCTTTCTCTAATATCTTCACAAGTATATTCCTCGGTGAAACACACTATACCATATATGTTATATGTTATGTTGTTTATTGTACTTTCACAGTCGGTTAGGTGGTATCCAGTAGAATTTTGTTTAGTATTTTTTGAGCAGCAGAATATAATAAGGATGTAAAGTAAATGCATGGAGAGATGTTAGGTATTAAGTAGCGCAAATATTTTGAGAAGAATGAAGGAGTTCTCATTTTGCAGTCAAGCAGGGTATAAACGCGACCACAATGTCAATTTGATTTGCTTCTACTTTTATTCTAGTAGGAATCCCTCACATTAAAAATGCTTGTAAAAGTATGTGATGATTTAAAACTGCTAGGAAAAGTATACAAGGGGGGGGGGGGCATAAGTTATTGTACAACGTTTGCTCATTTATTTCTCTACTAGCAACACATGGATTATCCTGCTCTTTTCGCTGCCGAATAGAGCAGGGTTCAAAGTATTTTACAGTCAAAACCCGGTTTTCCGGGAGGGTTTTGCTTTGGAGCAGTTGGACTTGGAACAGATTTTTGAAAAAAGCGGGTTGATGTGGAAATTTTTTTACGAAAAGTCCACCAAATCTCCGAAGTGGGGTTTACTGCTTAGATGCATCCTAAAGAGCAAAGAGTGCTCTTTCTAAAAATATCCAGGGTTTCCGATAAAGATGGTTTGTGAGAGATGTCAGCAAGAAAAACCACGGGTACCCCATGCTCTCAGTGAAGACCAAATTCCACCAATTCTGCTTTTGAGGAATTTTCTCACTATAGGCAAAACAATAACCAAAGTGTGGATGTGATTTGAAAACTAGAATAAAGATGCTACAAAATGGCTATGCATTCCCATCAATAGGCTCAGATATAGGGCAACTGTGCCTCTCGGAATTTCAGGCTTGGTTTTCTCATCCAAGCAACTTCTAGAACAGCCTCGTCCTGAGCTTTTATTAACGCAGATCTTGAGTGGATTTTGCACATTACTCTTGTAATCGTCGTTAAGAACACTAGATCATTTTTTATCCGACCTGAAAACGTTGTCAGAAACTGTTTTTGTGGCTGTTTTGCTCGGAAACTGCGGGCAGAGTCAGTGCATTTTGCGGGACCGAAAGTCTGCACCAAAAGTTTCCGATGAATTTTTTTCGTTATCTTGGAAGTATGCAGGACGGTTTGCTGATCAGAAGATGGAGCAAATCCAGCTCTATTAAACAGTGCCTAATACGACAAAAAGCATTCCACTGCTACGGAGAAATAATCCAGCAGACGTTGTACAATAACTTATGCCCCCCCCCCCTGTATATGAAGCAGCCAACTAATTTGCCTTAGTAAAAATCAAAGTAGAGAATGAGTGGCCACAATCCAAACCGTTCGGGTTATGACAGAGTGAAAATGAAATAGTGGCATAACTCGAACTGTTCGGATTGTGGCCACTTATTCTCTACTTTGCATTTTTACGAGGGCATATTAGTTGGCTGCGTCATATATGATGATTCTTCTGTGCCACACGGCTTATTTATTATGGGGACACATTTCTTTCATTGTCAGTTTTATCACTACTTACTTATTATTTTTCTATTTATCGATAGTTTTTTAATTTCATTCACTCATTTTACTTCTGCATTGCACAGAAGAATCATCATATACAATTAAAGTAAGGATGCTCAGGTTTCATGATCAGAGATTATGGGGTATGCTTGAAAAAATATTTCTCGTAGTCAGCAATTGAAATATCCATGTTGGAAAGGCTGTAGACTCTTTGGACGTCATCTTACATTGTAAACAGACAGTATTCCGGATGTCTTTAGTTAGTACCCTCGAACATCTCACTTTTCTCAGGCTTTCTCAAAGAATTGCCATTTGTGTTCTCTTCTACTTGCTTATTTGTGTTTATTTGTCTTTGGGCATCGCCAACCACGTTAACGAGTAGTTCACAACCCTAACTCTTTACAGAAGAAAGCTCTAGAATATTTTTCTTCACTTTGTAAGCCAAAAAATAGGAATGCTGTAGTTACTCTCGCAATCCCCTGGCGTCACCCTTGCACTACAATTCTACGATGCTTTTTTTTTTACAGCGAACTGCTTCATCATCTATGCACTTTGACAATTCCCATTGATAGAGCACGTGCGAACACGTATTTGATTCTATAAAGCAATGTCGTTCAGAGCATAGTCTGGAGATATCATTACTTTCCACCTATTAAACATCTGAGCACTCGTATAAATTGCTTCCTCGTCTGCCAAACACATGATGCTTAAATTCGATCTTGGAACCTGATTTCAGCGTGTGGTGCTGCTAAAATTGTTGTTCCCTGTCTCTTTACTGAATATTATCCCACGGTTTACTCGTTGTTATCGTTGTTCACGTGATTATTCCCTTGAGAAAGCCACCAACGGGCAACGAATGACGCTGTGGAGGGTTGTTGTCATGGCATTTGTCGTAGTTCACCATTTTTTCGCCTTCTCGAGTGATTTCTTAATTATTCGGTGGATGGTTGTATGCTTAGAATGATCCCAGTGAAAGCCGGATAATTTATTCAATGTAATTGGTGATTCATGGAGCTATTGAACATGTGGAATTCGAGGTAGAGAAAGCTATGCTGCTCATTTCATTTTTTTCTTTAAGACTGTGATCTCCTGTCCTGTTCGAATACTCGAAATTTCTACTTATCCGAAATAAAGTACTCGAATTCGAAGTTTTTTTTCTAAATTCTGACTCCTTCTGAAAGGAAATGCGGTCAACGAATTACATTATTTTTAATCCTCTTTATTTGTTTCCCACAGTGTTAGGTCCGAAAATAAGGTAGGGATGATATGAGCGAGTTTTTATTTTGAACAAATGACCAAATCTTTTCCAGCTGTTTCTAGAGCTTGTCTTACCTTTATTTTCTTGAGATTTTTGTGAGATTTCCTTGGGGATTCTCGTAATAAACCGTTCCAACATTGCTTTTACTTCTTACGGCGACCACATACATTCGCTTTTCTCATGCAATAGTGTAGTATAATAGGATGGAATAATGTGGATAATGCCAGGGGACAGATTCCAAATATGTATGTTTTGTTTTTTTTTTTCTGCCTA
>KN727849.1:0-15867 GCA_000816745.1 Ancylostoma duodenale | reverse complement strand
ACCTAATATTAGGTTGATCTGAATGTCTTGCACCAGAGTTTATTTCTTGATCCAGAATTCTCTGGCCTTAATTTGTAGTTCTGTGGCAATATGATGTGGTAGAATGTTTTACTACTCTGGCCTCAACTATTTTTCAAGCACAAAAATTGGCAGATAATTCATGACAATGCAGAACTTTATTATAGGGTGCCATGCCACTTATTGTTAGTTCCGTCGACGGATGGGTGACTATGACGCGACTATGGCTATGGCGTGCAATCTCGGATAGAGCTGTAAAGAAGTGAGAACTCGCCGGCTGACGGGTCCAAGGGTGTGATAAGAGGATGTGCTGTGTATGTGCAATGTCCTCGCGTCTTAACGCTTTAAGACTTTTCGGCGCCGGCGCACCCTTATCACAGCAGTGGACCCGTCTCCTCCACTTCTGGGCGCCGGCGCACTCTTATCACGCCATTGGACCCTTTCTCCATCCACGGATCCGTTCCACATCACCAGACCTTTTGCTCGACCACTTCTCTACCCCACTCCACCGCACCACACCCGTTCTTAGCCTTTTGTATGACCTCACAATCACCATCATTGACCAATCATAGCGCTGGTGCACACGCACGCATAGAGTCACATCATTTCTGTAATATATAGAGTATTGATAATTGTTCGAAAACAGTGAAATTCTTTAAAGGATTTCGGACCAACCTAGTATGTGTATAGCAGGCTTTAGGCCTTTGGTATCCTTCACAGCAACAATGTCGCTTCCCAATCATACATAGTGTGTATGAACATCCTAATTTTTACGCATAACGAAATCGCATTGTTCTAATCTATCTGTTTTGCCCACTCGATTCAGCGGATCAAGAAACCAGAGCACAGCACGTGGTGCTCATTGACCAGCAGGACTTAGTAGGCGTTGACCATATTCAAGAGAATTTAGTTCCGGAAAGATGCGATCGATAGACTGATGTTATGGTCCATACTAGATGTGATGTGTCCATTGATACCCATAGTTTCCACTCTCGCCGACTTCTAAAGGATTTCCCTTGAAAGGCGGCCAACGCGACATGTGTAGTCTGAATGAAAATGCCTCAGAGCCGAGTCAAAGCCGCGGACCTGTGCTTCTAACCTGCGCCTGAGAACGTCAGAGCTGCGACCGAGTCTATCCTTTATGAAATAGACTGGTGCTTGCCGAACACACTCATCTGACATGAACTGTACTGTAAATCACTGTAAATACGGGCTGTAAATCACTTAATCTTTTCCTTCCTTCTCACGCAGAGGCACTTGTATGAAGATGGTTAAGGCTGAATGGCGGCGACGAAGCTGTTGCTCTGAAGTATGATTGCTGTACACCATACATGATCAGAACCCATCCAACATTAAAGCTCATTTGTGGTGAAGCACCAGTAAACATCCACAGAGGCAGAGAACGCGCCCACGTACGACGGAAAAATTCCTCAGAAACAGAGTTTCCAGTGGTCTTGACCCATTACGCGAGAACTCTCGTTCTCGACAGCACAGGCAGCACACTTTGAAAGCCCTTCCACTACTTTAGAAGTATTATATTAGAAGTGACTTCTAATGATGATATTTTAACAAGCACGAGGGCATCATATGGCGTGGTGTTTCCTCGGACTCTCGTGGTTATATTCGTTATGCGGGTGACATAAATGACTCACAATCATCTGAATCGTCACATAGGTTCACCGTTCAAGAAGTCCTCGGGTAAAAGTGGGAACCATACAGAACTCATACGAGCCGGTCTTACTATCTCACCTTTTACGGCTTTCTTCGACTTCTTTTCCAGTGTTGCAGCTTTCTTGCCTTTCTTGCTCCCTTTCGCTTTAGATCCCTTCTTGGCCTTGCTAGCTCTCTTCGTTGCTCTTCTATGTCTTGACCTTTTTCGAGACCTCTGCAGTGTCAACACAGAAAAATTGTGAAGGTAGTGATAAACCAAACTCAGGAAGTTTTTTGCTTGCTACCATAAGTTTCAGTTTTTCATCTTCTAATCCTACATTAGCAGTATGTGCAATACACAAATGAGCGAACCAAAGCAATACCTTCGCTCCTATTCTCCTTCTCGAAAGCCTTGGTCGTGGCCTTCCACCTCTTTTTCCTTTAACACTATGTAAAATTCTAAAATCATGTTCAAGTTTCATATCAGGTGAAAATCCAACACGCTGTGAAATACATTTTTTCGGCCATTCTTCTACATTACCCCTCTTCCTTACATACCTGCCATAATCGGCCATGTTAGGACCAGTGCAGCCAGCTTCAGGAAGGTGAACAGCATCTCACCGCTTTCGAGCTCACCGCAAATGAAATGAAACTCACCCATCATATTGAGCACATATTTTTGAGAACTCAACTACTCAGAACCCCAAAAACAAGTTTCTGATTGCATCTGAAACTTGCCTTCCCGAAAGCTTGTCGACAACTTGTTTTCGCCGGATTATCAGTGAAAAATAAAGCGAAAACAAGTTGTCGACAAGCTTTTGGGAAGACAAGTTTCAGATGCGATTAGAAACTTATTTTTGGGGTTCTGAGTACTCAGGCACTTTTGGGGGACTGCCCGCGCACCCTTCTTTATTATAAGAGACCGCCCGCGCACCCCTTATTATCTTAGCTGACCAGCCGCGCACTCATGCTTATCTCACGGACCGCCCGCGCTACCTATTTCGCGGGCGGAGCAACTATGATAATAACTATCATTCTTTCAAAGATGGGGGTGGTGTTTCATTCTTGCCGTATGAAACGCTGATGACTGTGCAGTGTTCAAATTTCCTCACAAATTTCGTTTTGTTACGTCGGCTTTGCAAGAACTGTGCTCGTTCCAGAGCTTCGTATGTAGGTGAGGTAATGCGATCTATAAAATGATGAGCTAGTTCATACTTAATTTTTTCTCAGGTTCGATGGAAAAGTATTTGTTAAGCTCCCTAACCTCTACTCTTGTCGAGCTTCTTTATAAAGAAAACACTCATGCATGGTGAGTACAGGGTGCTTCATAAATACTGTGTCAAAAATCTTTGTTAATAACTTTTGTCACAGAAGTTCAAGCTCCAATTGCTCTTCAATATTATTCATCTAAACTCTTACAAATCAAACGCACTGGGAAACTTCTAACGTGGTCTCCTTCTGCTTCGCGACGGAGGTTAGACATAGGGCATGGACGACCATTGGGGGCCGAAAAAAATTTTGGAGGTTTTCATCCTCCTTCTTTCCTGTGAGCGATCCCAGATTCGTGGCAGCAGTGGATTAGTGAGCGCATGTCCATACCTCTACGATTACCAGTTGTCACATCCATATGTCGATGTCAAGGAAGTTTGCACACGATTCCTCTGCCGGTATGAGTTCGAGGAGTTGGAGCACCGACTGTCGCTTTGCCTTCTGCTCCTCATTTCTTGAAGCATTGCTTTCCTAGCGGACCCATTTTTTATAGGTAAACTAGCAGCTGTATCTATTTTACAAAACTACCCTTTTTCCCAGCAAAAAGCTGTTTTTCCAACTTTAATTCAACATCGACCTGAGGCATGTGGTCACTTTCAGAAACATCAGCTTCAATGACGATAAAGGTCAGATATGATTTGCAAGAGAGGCCTTTCCTATTCCATCTAATGTTCTGAAGAACTGCCCTTACACTACGCGATTTTCGCTGATGAAGCCCTGTTCCACATTGAAAAAAAAAGATCATCGTTCTAAGGTGCCTAACTTTTGCGGCCCACCCAGGTAACATAACTAAACTCTGCCTTCTCTCGCGCTAGTGCGCTTCGTTGTGAACATACTACTCCTAGCTCTTCTAGTGTGCCGTCTGGACTTCCTCATTAGCAGGTGAGTTCATCGCCCTCTGTGAAGATCACGGCTCTGTTTGCACCTAACTCTTCCACCTCGCACTTTTGCAATGGGTTCGTTTCTCGTGGATTTTCTCGGACTGTAGAACTGCGACATCTGTGTGGCATGTATGTGGTAACAGCCCTTCAACAGCAGAACATCGTACTGCAATTTGAATGGTGCAGTTGTATTGTTGCAAAAAATAGGCGATCAAGAAACAATATTGTATGTGGTGCTTCATAGCGCGATCTTGGTTCTTTTCAAATTCGGACGTGTTATAACGTGGGACCTTGATACGGGGTTACGAAACGTGGAGATAATACAGAGGGAGGGATAGCAATTTCAAATATGAAATTAAGGATAAACAGCTTTTTCGCAATGGGGATGGACGTTGCGACAAAGTTTGACACAGTATTTAAGCCGCACCCTGTATTTAATTCAAAGGTAATGTCTCACCTCACTTCGATCTCGAGATGTTAACAGATTCTGGACCAGCTCGAAGCGCTGACCCCGGTAACATGCTTGAAGTATCCAAAATGGCCGAAAATCCTTTTCTACGGGGCGCAACTAATAGCAGCTTGTACCAGCAGCCTGTTTTCAGAGTATAAACCGAAAGCGTTCCGCCATATAAAACAACACAGTAATTACTGTTCATTTTTGATGAGCTATCGATCATTTCCCACAGTCGACCATGAAATTCGAAAATCAAAAGCTGCTAAAAAAGAAGTTATTCTTTGCTGCTCATTAAGATTGTATTACTATACGAATCCCGAAAACGATTTTCGAATTGAGACACTGCCTTCGACGCTCACTATATGACTAGTACCTCCTAGGAAATGCCCGATTTGCCAATTTTTATTTAAGTTAGGCTGCTATATTTTACAGATACCAAGATACAAAGTATGAAGAACGAAAAGCCTGCCATTGATGCAGTTCCACACTCGCAAGGCAAAATTTCCATATTAGGACTGCTCGTTTGTATGGGAAGATCAGTTGCAATATAAGATAATGATTAATATAAAATAAACCTGAATCTAAATGTGATGTGTAGTATGTGCCTGTAAGCGTAGGAATCTAGTAGAGTAGAAAGCAGCGAGTGCGGGAGCTGCACGGAGCATTCGAAAAAGCCCGCCGCCCATCAGCTACTGGGTGCGCGGCTGGTCCGTTTTCAATCAGAAGCTGACCGCCTGCGTACCCAGTTGCTGACCAATTTTCATCCCTTACGCGGCCCCTCAGATTAAGGTCAACGGCTGGTCCCCTAAAAGTGCCTGAGTAGGTCGCGAGGGAGCCCTGAGGCATCAGCCTTGGGTTATCGCATGCAGAACTTATTTCTTCAAATGAATTTCTTCAAATGTTGTGCCGTACATGTTGTTGTAGAACTTTTATTACTGCCATCTTCAACTGTTGTGCCGTATGAGGATTGAACACCACTTACGACATTCCTCACATCTGTACTGGAAAATGAATTTCAGAATGACGCTCGATTGGCAACATCACCATTCTCACAATGCGGCGTGCAAAATCTGAGTCAAAATCAACGCGGCTGAAGCTGTAAATAAGTGCAGGGGACTCCAAACGACAGTATCGGGACCGCAGGGCGGCGTGCGACTCGAGATTCCTGCTGCTGGCGGAAGCAGACAACTAGAGCCAGCATGCACGCACCCTGTGTCTCTGCCCGGAGAGCTGCGCCGCGGTCTTGCCCCTTGCACACGCCCATTTGGAGCAAACTTCGGCAGAAACTTGACTAAAGGCAAGCGGGACTTCGTAAATGATAAGGTGAGTAAAGGAGACTTCGTAGCCTGGGATCCGGAACTTGATCGGGTAACCACCCACTCCTTTGTAGATAAGAGCAAAGAAAGAAAATTGAGCGGAAGAATTTTTGTTCTACCATTTCTACTAACTCTGGCTGGAGTAAGAGTAGAAGTAAAATTTGTTTTGAAAATAACAATTGAAAAAGTACGTAGCAATACCCATAGCATCGTAGGTACTAAACGTATCCTGCTCACACTTTGTAATTGGATTGCTGATACTACTCTCCTACCAACTGTTAAAGGAAAATTGAATTAATTGATTTTGGCAAGAGTTGTGGGGTCATCATGCGAAAATCCTGCCAACGGCACTGCTTCCAGCGCTCACAAAGGGATGGGTTCTGCACGTGTCTTGCTGGAAACAGGCAAATAACTGCAAATGACAGCGTACCATCTAAATCTCAGAGAGAATTGGATTTAATTGATTTTGGTAGGAGTTACAGCTGAAAAGTACCTAGCAGTACCCACAGCACCGTTGGTACTGAACGGATCCTGCTCATACTTCGTAATTAGATTTCTGATCCTACTCTCCAGTCAATCTTCAGAAGAAAATGGAATTAATTGATTTCGAAGGGAGATATTGCTTTGGAATTCTCTGAACCCTGACTTTACCGTAAAAGTTAGGGTTCAGCACCGGTCCAAAGAATTTTCATCAAACAACTTCCTTGAAAATCAATTATTTTAAATTTTGTTAGAGCGGTTAGCTTCAGGAGAGGCTGGCCTTTTCAAAGGATGATAAAATTGCCTTGTTCATTCGGTGGCAGTGGAAAAAGCTACTCAAAAATCGGTCCTCAACACCACCTCAACACGATTTCTTAAACTATCTTCTTTCAAAATCAATTATTTTCACTTTCATTTGCACCCTTGTATTCAGGAATTATTGCACTATCAAGTAAGTGACAAAAGCCTCCGAAATCTCCACCCTCCTTTGAATGTGACCTGGAAATTTAGAAAGTTATGTGATGGTGCCTGCGTTTTAACGTGCTCCAGGGCCATCACACTTGTTAGAACTTGTTAACTCCGTGTGGACATGTCAATGTGCATCGAAAGCACGAAACCACTATTCTTTGCACAAACTTGTTTTAACTTGTCTGCAATGGGGGCTTAGTAGATTCTTGGCTAGGTCAAAGGGGACTTCGTAATTTTTTCTGCTCGAGCTAAGCTTGTGCCGAAGTCTGATTTGGAGTTCCCTGTAGACTATCTCAGACATTCGCTGGCTTTGAGCGGAGGCCAAATGCGAAACGAGCCGCCTGACAACTGTGCTCCAATCCCCAAAGGGGCGTGGCTCTCGCCCGAATATCTGCAGTCGCTGCCCCCATTGTTGGCTTCTGCGCCCGAACTGCTGCAAGGGGCTCTAGCAAGTAGGCGCGTTTTAGCTGGGTTCTTCGCACGTTCATAGGCCCAATTCCCCTATTTACCTGCCCAGCAGCTGCCTCCCACGTGCAATTTGCAGTTCGAATACGGTATTTCCCCTATTTTCCTCCCCAAGAAGGGGTAAATCAGGTGCGTCAAATTTGACGCATGCAGCTTTTCGACGCCTATATGGCAGAAAATGGTGGAGCAGTGGACTGCCACCATTTTCTGTCCAAGAACACGTACAGATAAAAGATGACATTTATTGAAAATGTCTGGATAATATAAAAACTATACATGCATGAGAAGTAAGGGTGCGAAACAAAACTGAATAACGATTACTTCAAATAAGATGTCTGTGCGCGGAACTTCATCATCTTGTGCAACAAATATCAAAATAAAAGGAAACTCGGGAAGCTCCTTACACAGACTACAATGAGTAATTGTAACACAAAAAAAAAGAAACTTCTTCGTCAATGATAATGAAAATGATCAGGGTCAAGCATGACGATAGGAAAAACCGACTCTCAATACGACCCCCCTCTATTCCCTCGTCCAACCCCCACCTTTTCACGACCCCCCCCCCCCCTCCTCTGCTCCCACATATTTTCTCTGTACACTGAGCCGTTTCAAAGAAGAAGACCCAAAAGAAACATATTTAAAAAAAACAAAACTTGAACTAAAATAATCTTGAAGTCGATATGCATCCTTTCTTATCCGATCGGACCAGACTGCCAGCAAGAACGATCACGTCAATACGTGTCAAAACAGGACTGATTGGCAGTCGTGCGAGAATTCGCTGGCATTTGCGCGCCCACGAGTTCGATTCCCGGCGCCTCCAAGAAATTTTTGCACGGGTTGGAATTGCTTCAGAATTTAGTGTGGAATAGAGAGGATGGACAGATTTGGAAATGGAGTGAGGGAAGCGAAACCGATCGATTACACATACGCGAAATCGCCTGCAGGGCCCGCCAGTTTGCGGAAAACTAGGGGGACTTAGACCTCGTACTGAAGTTCTCTAACTTGAAATCAGCAAATGCTTTTCATCATGTCCATGGAGGACGATCAGCTCTATCTTGTGCCGGACTTTCAATTTTCTAGAGCTTCACATATTTTTGGGAGCTCGATGGGAAATCGCTGGGAAATTTGGCAAATTTCCCATCGATTTCCCATCTAAATTGCGGGAAAACGAGCGAACTTTGCAGAGCCAGATTCTGTACTCAAATGGTAAATTTTCTCATCTGAAACTCATAGAAGAAAAGTTTTCGTGATATCTGCAAATTGCTTCTCAGTGGTTTCCCAAACAGATTTACTCGATTTTCACCATCTGTTCAAATTGCAGGGTTTTCACTTCTTCAACTCCTATGAAGAGAATTTGCCTTCTAACGAAATCTCACTACTCTCGCGTAATGGAGCTCCAAGCATTCATTCTTCATTCCCATTATCGCGTCCCAAAGTTTGCTCCTGCTTGAGTGAGTTAGATGGGAAATTTCCCCTCGAAGACCCGAAAATTTGAAAAATTTCCCATCGAGCTCCAAAAACTTTGGCAAAATATAGATCTGATCATCACCTATGGATAGATTGAAAAGCATTTGCTGATTCCAAGTCAGAGAACTTCAGTACGAGGTCTAAGTCACCCTACTTTTCCCCGTTCTGAGGGGCCCTGCAGACGAATTCTCGCATGTGCAATCGATCGATCTCGCTACCCACACTTCTTTTTTTAACAGTTCCACCTTCTCTACTTCACACTTGATTCTGAAGCGGTTCTGACTGGTGCAAAAATTTCTTGGAGGCTTTGGGAATCGAACCCGTGGGTGCGCTGAAGGCGACTCCTCTCATACCCTGCCAACCAGTCCTGTTTTAACACGTAATGACGTGATCGTTCTTGCTAGCAAGGGCGGACCGTCACTTGTCATAAAACAATCATGAATTTACATTCAGTGGTCAAGCCACCACTCTACTTACCCCACCCCCACCTCTCTAATACGACCCCCCCCCCTCTCTTCCCAACCCCCTCCCATACGACCCCCTCATGGAAAATTCCCATCGGACGCTTGACCCTGATGATGACAATGGTGAGGCAGGACAGAATGGGGTGAGTATCAATGATGATGCCTCCGTATCAGAATGAGTGTAGTTAATGAGGTCCTCATAGAAACAAAAAGAAATGAACAACGATTCGAACAAAATTCAAAACACAGAATTCAAAACAAACTTGAAGCGGAATGTAGAAGATATCAATAAATGAAACCATCTAGCTCCGCTTGGGTTACGTTAGTGTTTTCGATTGCGAAACTGTGTTTGAGCACCGAATTACTTCAAATTTATCAGTGTTTTCGACTGCGAAACGGTGTTTGGGCAACAAAATACATCAAATTTACAAGTTGAAGCTTCAAGTTTGAATTGAATATGCTTCACGTTAGAATTGATGGTGGAGGTCGAGGCGGCTCCTGCACGTGGGATCCTCCTTCATCCATTTCCTCGTCCACTTTCGAATGAATTCCTGAAAGCTGTATAGATTTATTGCAATGTACAGAACAATGAAATGAAGAGGTTCACTTTCATATTGATCTCTGGCAATGATCAATACCAGAATATTATCGAAACCTCCCAAAAACAATGAAGCCACTGTCTCCCTGACTGACACTATTAAAATCCACCAATGCGCGCGCGTTGCTGGAACCCGGCTGGCTCGGATCACTCCTGGGGTGGAGAAAATGACTTCTTTTCACTAGTATTCCACCGATGAAAACATATATTCTTCTACCACTCACTAGTATTCAACTGCTAGGCACTGTTTGCCTAGTTCCGTCCCAGAAATACCGAAATAAAAAATTTTGCCCAAACTTTGCATATTTGATGCGGTGATCACGAAAATCATATTCATTTTGTACCATGAGGCCATTTTGTAAAGTTGCTATAGGGTCGCTGTTACGAAGAGAACAACAATGATGATTTTGTAAAGGAATGGACAACGCATGATAATCATGTCAAATAGACCCACTGTTTCAAAGGATTTTTTAAGATGTTGTTTCTACCGTACTGCAATCGCAACCCTACAAATACGGGGTTACTGTTCAAAATGAGTAAGATTTTCGAGATCTACACATCAAATAACCCCCTTCCCTAGCCAAAAAAAAATGGTCGAGAACGGTGACTACGAAGATTTTTGAGGCAGAACTAGTCGTAATGTGCCTAGGAGTTAAATACTAGTGAGTGGTATAAGATTACAAAGGTGAAATAATAGAATATCAATTAAAAGAAACCACTATCTCCGCAAAAGGAGGGTTCCGGGCAAGTCGGATTTCAGAAACAGAAACACACACGCATACGGTGGATTTTAGTAATGTCAGTCAGGGAAACGGTGGCTTCTCAAAAACAGTAAGTCAATGTTAACAAAAACAAAAAGTGGAATCGCTCAACTTACTTTCACGCACTTGGCGATGGGTCTTCGTGCGCGGGTGGGATGCCAATGAAGAAGGAGTTCCTGAAACAAAAAACTTGGATTCGAATACGAATTCGCGAAGGAAAACATCGTTCTGACGAAGCGCAGCAAAAAGACGAACAAATGCACATAGAAAACGAATACAAGTACATAGGAAACGATGCGACGACATCGGGTGAAGAAGGAAGCTAGTTATGACATATAATAACATATTATAATTCGATTCCTTATTGAAGCACCTCAATCCGACGCGATTTTCGAAAACGCATTCAAACGGGGCAACATGCGCGCCAGACGCGTGCAGGTTCTGGCGCGCATCGTCCTACTGTACTGTGGGTCTCGCCCGATGCCAGGGGTTAATAGAGCCCACCATAGCCCCGCCCCCTGGCCAATCACGGCTGCACACTCATAAGGGGAACTCCCGGGCGCACGAGAAGCAGAAATTCTTCCACTTCGCCCTTCCAGATAGCTCTCTGGTAGGGCAAATGTAAGAATTCCTGACAAAGGCACAATTGGTGCTCTTAGCCTACGCTCCAACCCCCGCCTCAGTTTCTCCTCCGCTCGAAGCCAGCGAATGTCTGAGATGGTAATGTAAATAAAATTCCACATCCTTTCAGAGGATCCGCCCTTACGAAACCATCACGAGGATGAGCACATCTCACATCTACTTTTGTAAATATGGAAGGGCACTGCAATTGATTGAGATGCTCTGCTTTCACAGTTGAAGGATGGAGTATATTTCCCTAGTGGATGCAGGGGAGTTGGCTCCTCAGTTCAACTGTATTACATTCGTTGTTGTGTGTATGGTTCTTTTTTTAAATTATTTTCAAAAATTTCAATCCAAAAATAATTTTCTACGTGTGTGTTAGATTCATGCGACTACCATATCGGTGCGAACAACACCACTTTACATATGTGAGATGGAAAGAACACCTTCATACCCTTACAGCAGAGAACGAAGAATGATTGCGACCAGGCGGTCTGGCCAGTTGGCCTCTCTTTTGCTGAAAAGAGTGTCTTGTCTGTACATCGCCACTCTATAATGAGAAAGAAACCTCCAACTTGGATAATAGTGTCTTGAATGCTGAGTCGAAGTTCACAGCGTCCTACTGGTCACGAACGCGCTCCATGACGAGGTTGTAGTGGATTTTGTGATTGCAGAGCGTAGGAGTCATAATGTAGAAACAGTAAAAGAAACGGAGTTAGAGAGGAAACGTCAATGAAGGTAGGAGAAGAATGGTAATAGAAATCAAATGGTAGTGATACAAAATAACCTGGAATAAAATGAAAGCTCTGATAAAATTCTCCACAAGAACGCCGATTATGTAAAGATCTTTAACCTCACTTCACCTGGCAACTCTTTCGTGTCTATAACGTCGAATTTTCAAAAAATCCCCTGCACCACCTGCGTAACTTATAGCCAAGTGTTGCTTGGGTGACCAAGCAAAGCCTGTGGTCCCTCCATTTGGCAAAAAGCCTGTGGTCCCTCCATTTGGCAATGTCACATATTCGAAAATACATTGTAATATCATACTATATGTAACGAATCTGTATCAGCTTGTTTTTCATTCTCCGTTGCGTTTGTGGTATGAAAAATATTTTCAGAAATTCGGCTCTAAAATCAACTTTTCAAGTACCCTTACCTCAAAATGTCGGTCATATTAGTCCAATAGAGTTCTTCTCTGCCCCCCCCCCCCCCCCCTCTACCGTCCTCTGCCTGTCTGCGTCCGCGTCCGACACTTGTGCGGACACAAGCTATGTAAGGAAATGTAGTGTTTCGGAAAGGTCCGCAAAATGTTGCAATAAAAAGAGAGGTTTTTCTCAGGTTTAGCGAATGTTTTGCTTGGGTTTTGAAGGGGTTCGTGCAATATTCTGGATAGTCTGTGTTGTGTCTGGTGGGATTTCTTCGTTGTTGAAAGGCTCGGCTCGGGAGAAATGCATATTGTTCAAGATGTGCTCGAGTTCTACACAGGTAGCGAGTGTTGCGAGAGTGTGGAGAAGACTTCTTGGCCGTCCGCTGTTGGTTCAGCTGCGGCGATGTTGATATACATGTAGTATTTTTTATTGAGCGAGTTCCATTTTTTTACAATCCTATACTTACATCGCTGTTACGATAACGAATGAGGGAAATACAAGGGGTTCCTGAAGACATAAAGATAAGAGCGCTAACGTATAAAAAAAGTCCTCTCTGAAAGCTGCTCAAACGCTAACAACGAATGATATCTTGCTGTGGAATGGAAATTTCTAGATTGTTCTTAGACCTTGGGAAGTATGTGGGAGTTTTCATCAGATGACAGCTTCTAAGGTCGAAAGTAATTCAACCCATTGTTTCCAGCCGTGTACTTATCACGATGCGTAGGTAACATTATTATGGGACTGTTTCTGGATGAACAATGTGAAACACACGTGCAACAACATCAAGTGAACGACATTAGATGGCGTATAACAAAGCTCAAGTGAAGATCAACTAAGCGATTTGTGAAGGATTGTCCTGTTGTTTCGGGACCACTTCTTTCCAAACAAACCAGCAGTTCATTGCGAATGTGAAGACACACACCCAGTCGCACAGCTGAAATGTGCTATTCTTATATGGCAAGTGTTCTGACCGAAAAATTTCCGAAGCTCAACTCACAACAGATATGACTAGTTTCCCATTACTGGTATCTCTTGTGAGTTGCAGCGAATTGCTAGTGTCAACTTTCCAAAACTCGCTGTTCCCTTTCATCAGTGAAGTAATACGCTCATCTCTGGAAGCAAACGAAAATTCACTCTGATTAACAGGTTTGAGGGAAATCGAGGTACACTTACCCTGTAGCGTAACCGAGGGTATTCGATCCTGCCCACCAAGTCGCAGAGCAGAAGAAGAACAAAATGAAAAAAAGTGCCGTCAAAGCCAAGTCCTAAATGTGAGAATTATGCATGGGAGTGCCCTTCTTTACGGTACAACGAAGAGTGGTTAGAATCTGAGGAATACGCGATGCTTGAAGTACTCGAAAAGAGATTGATTTCCTTTTCTTTAAGAGACTATTTTAGTGAAAAAAAAACTTATGCCCCAAAAATTCTCGATGACTTTGAGAATGCTTCAGATGATAAATAAGGTATTCCAAGGAAACCTACCAATGTTAGTCACGTCCAAAAGATTTGATACGTGAAATGGCAATTTGTACCAGCTGCGTGCGTTAGTCGCCCGTCACTAGTCACGCACCTAGTGTAAATTGCTCTAAACTAAAGTAGTGTTTCAAAAGATTATTCAAAGGCATCCAAACTGCAACAAAAACCAGCTCTTTAAAATTTGCACGTCCCATCCGTACTAGAGCTGCGTCATACAACATAACGAGGAACGCATTGAATGTAGCACCCAATGTACTTTTCACTTCTGAACTAAGTCATTTACCGTGTAATCGCTTGCTACACAATCACAGCTCTAAGTAGAACAGAAAGAACTCCCTCCAAATTGCAGAGATGTTGTCGTGGACGCTAATATTAATGTGGCATTTTTGATATCCGCGTGCCTCAGCTTACGGAGGCTCGCTTGCACAGGTGTGCCTGACAAGTGCGTGGGAGACCCACGAACGTCCGGAGGAGAGTTATCAAGTAGCTGAGAATTAGCAGCCTATTTCCGTAATTTCTCGAGCGTTTCGCGCTATTTCATCATATGGTTTACGTCTCCAAAAGCCCCGGATAAAAGGAAACGTCTAGAAAGAAGACTTACGTGAGTGCTGTCCTGAACGCATGACGAAAATTTCTTTGGTGATGTAGCAGATAAACGAAAAGCCCAAAAATTCCGTCAAGTTTCGCTTCCTTAGAGATTCAGATCGATTTTGAGAAGAATCAGGCTTCGTTTTTTGTGGATCGAAAAAAAAAGAAAATTTGTGGGGAACTGTTCGTAAGAGTACCCACGGAAATTGCGCAAAGGTATGGTGCGAAGCCTAAGCGAAACAGTGGTGGTCTGTAGGTTTCTCACTAAATCTGTAAAATAATTACCAAAAAGTAGCAGCTCAGTGGCTAAAACAAGTAGTAGAAGATAGTCACAGTATCTAAATTCGCATGTTTTTCCATCGTAATAGGTTCGCGAAATCAAAATTTGTTGATCTCTTTATTTAACTGGATTTCTGTAACATTTTGAAACAGTTTTCTTGAAATATTTTCGTTGAAATTTTCTCAAAATATTTTCATTGAAAAAATTCGTTTTATTTTCTGCAGGGCTAACCATAAGTTCTGGGCGGAAGTTATTCAAACGTAATTTCGGAGAGGTCTGGCCTCTTTTTCGATCAACCACTTGTCATCTTCTACAGCAGGTTGCTGTGATTCAAATTAATTGGAACCAGAGCTGTTGTGCTCGGATAAAGGTTATGTAACTACAGTAAGAATTAATATTAAGCACACCTCAGTATCTTCATTGCTTTATATTGTTTGCTTCCCTGTTACCAAAAAAAAACCCGCATAACTTCGCTGAAGTTAGTGAAATTTGGATCAATTGCTTCTTCTAATCAGGTATTGGTAGAGTGGAAACCCACTGGAGTGTGAGGGCCTAATAAGGTGCAGAAACTCTTGCTCGACTAACTCATTTGGTTAGTAGAGTAACGAAGGCGGTAAGGTTGTAGCACACAGCCCCGATCTTACATGCGCATTTGAAACAGCCATTTGCATCAAACTACCCGTATGGGAAGAAATGCGATGGCGGCTGATATGTCAAGCGCAGCTTTAATGACATGCCATCAAAATTTTGTGTGATGAATAAGGAAGCTTGTGCATCGTTCTCCTCATCTGCATAAAAAAGCCTCTTGATTCCTTCAAATATAAAACCTAGCTATCTCGCGCCGAGAACGTCTAATGCTGGAGCCGTTACAGTCTTGTCAACTGGCTCAAGTGAGAGGAGTTTCTGGATTAATACGAATAATACGATGTGACAAAGAAGTAGATCTTCTTGATTAAAGCTTACCCCGAGGGCGACTCGCTTTTCAGATTGGTAGAGAGGCCAGAATACCACGTAGACAAAAGTGATGATAAGTACGTAGATCAAGGCAGCGACATTAACGAAATAGAAGAATCCAGCACTCCTGAAGAAAACGAACAGATGAGTACCACGATATTATTCTAACAAGTACATGTCTAATTCGCGTTAAAAAGCAGGCAATTTTGAGAAGATCCTTTTTGTTCAACTGTAAAATTTTTCGCAGTTTGAAAAAAAAATCAGAGAAGGTATTATATAATCCATTTGGATGAACCTGACCGATTTCTGCAACGCTTATTCTCCCTCCATAGTGTCATCTCTAGCAAGTCAACAATAGATCTTCATGTTTCAGGTGCGTAGCTAGAGATAACTGCCAACCATGATAGCAGGTGAATAGAACGATATAAGCGGAAGGCAAGCGGTGTGGAAATCGGTCAAGTTCATCCTAATGGACCATACTCATGTAGTATAATATTACATGGCACAGG
>KN727848.1:11544-24483 GCA_000816745.1 Ancylostoma duodenale | reverse complement strand
ACTAACGGTGCCCGGTGCCTTCACTAACGGTGCCCGGTGCCTTCACTGCCTTACCGGTGCCCGATAATCCATCGTGGCATGACTTACACTAGAGCATTTTTGAACAATTCGTTTGAACTACCGCAGAATTATATGGAATGCTTTTCCGGCGGGTTCTTATTAGTAAAGAAGCTAAGAACAAACCTCTTTTTCGCTGTCTTCTAGTGGAATGTGCAGGACGTTGTCCATTGCCTATAAAGAATTTGGTTCTCCCTCTGCGCAACACTTTGACAAACAAGCAGTTATCCCTTGCTACTAGAGCAACGTACCTTTAAAATTGTACACATTGACGTTACCAAGTTGTTGTAGACAATTGCTTTCTTCTCGTTAATTTCCTCTTCTGTGAAACCGTTGCTATGCAGAATTCTATAAAAAGTTACGAATGCCTTTTTTATTAGTTGAAAGCCATATTTATTCCTCGGAAATGACTCACTGCATCTGTTTGAGCACAGTAGACTTGCCGCATTCACCAGCACCTGCAAGAGAGTGGAAATAAAGCCTGGCCTTAAGATTACTGGAATGCTGGATGATCAACTTTGTCTATTTGGAACGGCATGTTTAGGAAGGGGCCTGTGAAATGGGCAGAAACACCTGAGCAAAACTATTTTTCAGCATGTTTTTTCTCAACATTCTTACTTATGCCGGAAGAACCATGCACCTGCAGCCTCATGATGTGCAGGTTCTCTCCAATCCCACATTCGGGAGACTTCGAGCAGAAGTTTCATTGAGGGAATAGTGGAGTGTTACCTCATGTCCAGTCCTTCGCAAAGGAATTGTATTCCTACTGAGAGGCACTGGATGCGCCTTACTGGATTACGGCAACGTTCGGGTACTGGTTTATGATGGTTCGTTCAATTAATGTTTAAGCCCTCGCTTTAGTTCTTGTTACGCATGTTAGAGCACCCTTGAGTGCATATTATAAATAAATAAATAATACTAGGAAATCGTTGTCATTCCAGCTTATATGTTTAAACGAGAGAAGCGAGAATTAATATAGGGCTCTAGGAGCGGATATTGTAGAAATCTCTTTCGGATATTTGCCTTTCCTACATGCATTTAGGGGATGGGCGGGGGGGGGGGGGGGTTTATATCCGGGAAGAATTGCAGTGTTGCAGAACGCATTTTGGAGATGTTTTCAGTATAACATTTATGCTGGATTTGATGCGCATCGAATGATTGCCTGACGTTTTTTGTTATACGCATGCGTGCGTCAGACGAACGCACTCATTCACAGAAATATCAAATCTATGAAAGCATGGTTAATGCTCCGCTCATGGCATACATGTGAACAACGTGCTACTTCCGTACTTCCGCGAAGAGTCGCGACACCGCAAACTTAAATATCCCAGACTGGGCTACGCCAGCTGTGCGTCACTTCACTCATTCTTCTTCATTATGCATATACATAGTTCCATGGCTGACGCATGCGTTGAGATTAAATTCCACTTATAGGAGATCTTTATACATGAGTCACACTAGGACTTAATTGAAAACACCCACACATTCAAAATTCTGTATTTCCGCTTATATTTTATCCTGGCCCTCTGGTAACCTGGAATAACCGAGTAAACGGAACTTGAATGAAAATATGTCTGATGAATCAAAAGACCTCACAAAATAATGAACATTATCCAAAAAAGGCAATGCTTTCCGAAAACGTGTTAAGGAATCCCAGCAGGGTGAGGTTAGGTAAGGGAGCTTGGTTCTGGGTGATTACTATCGACCGGCTTGCCATTCAGAGAAAAATAAGCTCAGCATTAATGACACTGCTCGTTCGAGACACAAAGCAGTGACCTCTATGAGTACATGACATTGTCTCCTTTGGCGATTGTACTTTAGTGAAGAAAGGGTCATAATCCATGGAGGCAATGGGAACAAAATGTTGGTGAATCCCGTTAATGTAACTTGCGAAAGGGTCTTTGAAGATAGCAAAATGACACATTCAGGGACACATCCTCGACTTATTTAAGTAGCTACCTTACCCAGACGTCTACATTTCACTAGCAGAACGCTGGAAGCCATGTTAGTCGGTGATAAATTGCGGAGTTTGTTCCAAGCTGCTCAACACTTGTAAAGTGAGTGTCTGCACTCCGCCATAAAAAACATGCGGGATGTTACATTGTAGCAGATCAGCGCCAAGAATTTCCAGCTCGTGAATGAAAGCAGCCAAGCTTAGAAAGGCCCTCCCAGCGGAGGGAGGAGACTGGCGGCAGTTTATCACGGGCTGTGTCGGAAAATATGGTCCTTCAATCATTTCATGCAACTAACTATGAGGAAGGACTCACCAGTCACTGAGCCTCTAATTTGGTGATGCCTCCCATGGACTTTTATTCATTAGAAAGTGGACTTATCAAGTGTTTTCGAGCTGCTCAAAGTTTTTGAAATATTCATAAAAATCTCGAAAATCATGATCGATCGTGAGAGTGTGGCATAATGGATGTTTATGAGAGGATTCCAAAAGCAGCAGTCGAATAGGGTCGTGCCTACAAATGCTGGATTTGGGGGGAGGGAGAGGGTAGGCGGAGGAGGAGGAAGGGGTTAGTCTCTTCCCAATATGTATATTTTCTTTCTTTACGTTCCTCTGCAGTTTGTTTGCCATATGTAGATCTAACAAACCCCTTCGTTTCATATCATCACCATCGCCCGCGTTCACCTTTTTGCTTCGCATTCTCTGGCGTTAGTACTTTTTCCGTTTTGTTTAGCTGAGCTGACTCATCTCCTATTAGCAGCAGATAATCTTCTCATTTTGATCCTATTATTATAATCCTTTTTTTTGCTGTATTCATCCATTAATCTGACAACAGATCTTTGATTGGGATTATTGGCACGGATCCTTCCACAGCTCCGGAAGTTCTTGTTGAAAATAATAGAATGAAAGAAGATTGTGTTAATGCAAAAAATTCTTTGGGTAAAACTATCCTTCATAGCGTTTCATGTCTTCTGCACATCCAAACAGCTGTCCGGGATTGACGCATATTCATTGCATGCATACAGAGCCTGGATGCGTCATTGGAGAGACGGGCATTGTCAAGCTTATGGGCATGGTTCCTCATGGGTAGCAGATGGGCAAATCCAAGGTCACACATTGATGAACATGCTGATGGGCGCCGGGTAAAGGATAAATTTAGGTACGTTGGCACGTTTACCATGGGTAGTCTTAGTGATGCAACCGGGCCCTGACGGCCTCCGTCGTTATAAGGCAGTGGTATGCTACACATCTCTTTGTGACGCGGCCCTGGTGATCTGGCACGGTGCGACGTTGAACTTTCCGAAATCCAAAGCCTCGTAATTCTAAATCGCTGACTTATTTTTTTCCTTCTTTACTAGTCCTCCTATACATCTTTAAGGTTTCGCATAGGGGAATTCTCTCAGGTGAGATACTACACCTGCTTGTGTTTGCTTTAGATGTAAGAATCCCTAATTCTACAACATATGACGGCAGAAACCCCCTGGAAACTTACCAAGCAGTAGCAACTTGACGATGCTCGACCCAGCTCTTTTGTCTTGGTTAATCTGCTTCTCAATCGCCTTGTTCCTGGCGGCCAACTCTTGGTTTTCCTGACTTTGGCACGATCCCATATCCGCTGAAACATCGTTTGTCATAAACTTGAGCCAAGAGGCGTCTTTATTGAGAAATAGGAGGAAGCGTCTGACGTCAAATTATCAGCGGGGAGAATGGTCTGAGAAGGGACATTGGGCTAATTTGGAGAGGTAGGGACTTGTATGCAAAAAGCTTAGGTTCGTATCTTTGTCGCTGAAAAGGAGCAAGGAGCAAGGGTCGCATGGTGGGGGGGGGGGAGGAGAGAGGGGTCCTGTTCGGGATGCAGAAAAAAGGAATGGGGGAGGTCGTTATGGGGTCGAAATTTGTGATCAGAAGAGAACAAACCGTATTTTTGTCCAAAAAAAGGAAGGGAAGAGCGTACAGATGAGTTCCAATTTTTTACTGTCATCACGCTTCACCCTGATAAAAAAAGCAATAACGAACCTGTGAAAAGGGTTAATTCGTCATTAATCTGTTGCAGACCACAACGCTAATCTGTAAATTAGTGAGTTTTTATAGCGTAAATGCAACGAAAAGACTTTTACTAGTAGTCCGACACATAACGAGAAATTATGGTAAAATAAACATTCACGCTTATTTCGCCAAGCAAGGATCATACATAGGTACCCAGACGAAAGGTGAAATTTGCAGTTTTAAGTGAAGAAAGGAAAACCATGAGCAGACGTCAACTAAAGGAAAGAAAACAATAGTGCAGCTGTGATGTGAAGCCGAGATTAGGTTCCTACGGGTTTAATTATCGTACTTTCCAGATGAACTGCTCGGTCTTTGTAAAAACACGTGACGTGCCTTAAATAGAACATACATTCACTCTTGATTTTATATGGGAGATCCGGTTGAACATTAATAACCCTTACTAGTTCGTTGTTCAGGCCTGTCGCTTCAGAGCCAACGGTGAGGAACACCTCGAATTTAACCTTACCAGAATCTGCGCAAAGCAGCTGCCCCTAGCAGTGAAAGCAAGCAGCTTAAACGCAGCACCCGCCAAAGCATTATGTGTAGCATAGAACACACCCCATGCAGAAATTGTGCAAAACACATAAAAAATTGAAGATATCGCGACATTGTGAGTCATGTACTCGAATGCTCGGAAAGATGTTCTCCTGGATGTTGGAAGGTCCCGACACGGAACAAAAAGCCACAGACAGCAATTTTGCATAGATGCGAGCGACTGGCGTAAGCTGGCGCGACGTCAGAGTGCGTGTACTGATCTTACTCTAATAATTACGCAAAGCGAACACAACCCGAACAGCGTGATACGTCGGATTCAAAGCCTACGGACATTTCCCGTCATTTGCTGCTACTCCCCCCTCCCCTACTGCATCCTTCCTTGGTAGGAACACAGAGGAGGGAGATTTGAGCAGCAAGTGGGAGAGGTGGCTGACCTAGAGGTTTTGGATGTTACGCTGTTCGGGCTGCGTTTCCGCTGCACAGCTTCCAGAAGGGCATATGGGTCAGCGATTGCAAGTGGGGCATCTCCAAAAGTCGAGAGTGTTCTTCATTGTTGGCACTTCAGCTGCGGGTAGGAAATCTCGACAGGTGCTGCCTTTATCTAATCGCTTCGAGGTACATATCGTGGTAAGGCAACACCCTTGAGTTCCGTCTACGGTCTTGATGCGGAGCTTCAACTGTAATCAGAAACGTTAGCGATATTGGCGATGTAACGTAACCATAATCCGTAATGAGAGCAGTAGTTGCGAGCATAGCCAACGATCGCCTCTGCTGACATTTTAATGCGCTTGGGGTTCAAGCCTTCTTACGTGTATGGAAAACTCAAATAGAATGTGATTCTCAACGGATACATACGTCATGACTGGGCCTTTGACTTAAACTCTTCTTAACTGAAAAGGCTCTGCTTAGAAGAGGTAACAAGACATCCGCTTGAAAGTTGTGCTTGGAAATAACTTCACGACAATAAAGTCAGTCAGTAAGTCAGAGGTAGCGGTATTGCCTGCACTATTGCAAAATAGCTTTTAAGGAGAACGACAGGCATTCAGAAGTTAGTCATCGAGTACAATTTAGCTGATATAGCTCCACTCAATTCTCTTGGTAACCAGCTCAGGTAGAACTTGATTATTGTCACCAATAAAGCTGTTGTAACAGTGCAGGAAATGCAATAGCACTGGCTGACATAATGGTTCAATGAACGTTCGCGTCGTATATTTGAGGGAGTCCTTGATACCCATGGCTTTCCCAAAATTGGGAAGTGATTATAAATATATACGTAATTCACAGGGCTCCGCTCTTTTCAGAACAAACGAACGAAATGCGTTTGAAGTATAGTTGAGTATTATCCTGCCGTTCGAAGTCGCTTGTATCTACAGAAATGGATACTAACATGCCCTAGAGCACTTATGCACGCATGACTCAAAGACAGCATCCACGGAAGTTTTCGTGTCCGAGATTTTGATCGTTTCGGATATTTAGCAGTAGTCCAAGTAATTCTACGGAAGTTGCACCGTCCTATAGACATCGGCTCAAGAGATAGATAGATTAGCTGCTTTCCAGCGCTCAAATAGGATGAATTGTAACATGAGATGAATGGTTGTTTTCGTTTACATTCACATTCATTCGTTATATAATAATAAAAGCTGCTCTCACTCCCACCTCCTTCCTTTCAGCCTCGAGCAACTCTTGTCCTTTTTGTAGGACCTGACAAAACTGAACACAGCATTCGTTTTTAAGATAATGCTAGGAATATGGCAAAATCTGTGAGAGCAAAACTAGCATAGGTGCTGTCTTTATACTGTCTGTGTCCTTATACGAACACCGATGACCAATTTTGAAGTCAGCTAGGAAGCTCTGTGGGTACAAAACAAACAGTCCCTCTTCGAAGACTTGTCGATGTCTTTATTCGTGAGCTTTTGTAGTAACCCATCTCGCTCAAACCCCCACTCTAACACGGAACTGTTTTCACATCGCAGGGCTACGAATACGGTATCAATGTAGGTAGCACTGGTGGGATGAGAATACAAGAAAACGTTTCAACTTCGAGTGCACAGCGATTACGACAACAATATTAATAGAAATAAGGAACCAAAAGTTTATCAGTTCCATACTTCTACCCATCTCATGAAGGATTTTTTTTAGAAATATGACCCCTTTTTGAGAAGGCGAAGAGAGACAACACAGGCCTACAAGCAGAATGCTAAGAAAGTGCATTATTCACTGAACATGTGGTTACGAAAGATGGGAACCTGAATTAGCTTTTGCGCATTTTGGTGCAAAATCCATCCTTTTAAATTGTACTTTTCTATTTCGGAGAGGTTGCCGTCATTAAGAGAACATTGGCCAGGGTGACCTTGTCAGCAATCAGAAGGGATTGTTTAAAAAAAAAGTTTTGTTCTCAGCTGTACTTACCCTTTCATTTTCACTGACAACTTCTGAAATATAAGAAGAGTTGATAGAAGCTTTACTTGAAGAGAGAGAACAATGGATTTTGGGATTACGAATCTTAGTAAAATGTTCTAGCTAACTGCGCTGATTATAGCCCAATTTTGTGGCCAATTATAGCCCTAATATAGAAAAAGCAGCGAGGCCTCGAGAGACCCTCACCAATGAACATGATAGCATCACATAGTCAAACAAACTCGCAGATTTGCTAGAAAAAAAGGTTTTCTTCTAAAGCACCCGGGAAAGAATTGGAGCAGGATGCCACAGGTACAAAAGCGGAATGTCATGGATATAGGACGTCATCAGTCGGACCTGCTTTCACTGTGCTAATGTCCTTTTGCGATTTCGCTTCTGTATAGTGGGATGCCTATTATTTCTGGGCCAAGATGTCACTCAGGGCAATCTCGACACTCTGCTCACTATAGAAATCCTATAACTCCTTCGTCGTCGTACACAACAGACACATTAACTGAGATGTATAAATAAACTAATAAATCAACAATTAGTTGAGCAAATTGGTCCGATTCACTGCAAATCCTCCTAAAATGAGAAGACCACTCGAAGGAAGTTTCTTGACCACCAGTAAGGTGAAGCCTCGAGAATGGGTAAAATTCCTGTTCAATGGATTTATCGTGAGAAAGGTGGACAATCATGACAGAATAGGATGATGATGTTGCTTGTGTCTGTCCCATAAAGTATTTATCAGTGAACTGCCGTACGACTCGTTTTTTCATCGCTTTCCATTAATCCTTCGAACTTAGCAGCTTTAGGCATTCATAAGAATAGTATAAAGATGAATGAGGTTCTTATACAAATATTCCGGAGGCCCTCATCAAGCAGGAATAAGGAAACACCTCTTCAGAAGAAGGTAGTAGGGAAGTGTTCGTTGTCTGGCGTTTTGGAAGTGGTCGGCGGGTAAAAATAGGGTTCTGTGAGCCTTTGAGAACCTAACATAAGCTGCTGAGCGAGAACAGAAAGACAGCAATCCAAGCCTGAAGCCTAAAGAATCGCGCCACAAGGACTCCAGAAGAGTGCCGCGCTCGTGTGCCATTGACAGCTCCAACGCGACGGAGCTCACATAAAACAATAGCGTTATATTAGCGCGGCGAAAGTGCGACACACTATAATTCGAGAGTTTAGGTACGGTTGGCGGCGAATCGATACCAGCGCCGGAAAGCCTTAGCAACGGGTAATCGGGTTGTCGCGTGAGAGGGGAAGATTACCAATCAAAAGCTTTTGTCTTATGGCATTTGCTCCAACAATGCATAGCGCATAGACGTAATGAAATCGTAAGCTTAGCCGCGCCTGCGCCCCGAGATCCTTGCTGAGTAGTTGATGGATCAGACCGAGGAGCTCAGCACTAGGCGCTATTCCATTGCCAGCTTAACAGCTGAAGTCTGCGAGTCAATCCTCCATTGTTGTGGTATACTCCTACTCGTGCCGCTATCATTCAGAGCGTTTTAAGCGGAGGTTAGCCTGCAGAGATCACGCTGATCATCTCTGCCTCATTAACACAAAAGGGCGCTGAGCAATGTGATTAGCCTCGCTTCTCTCAGTATGGGGTAATTGAGAAACTCAACTACGACTACAAACTGAACATCACTCCGTACGTGAGTGTTGAGAAGGAACGACGCAATGCATTTTAACTACGGAGGTGGATGAGGATATGAGAACAGTGACGATTTCACTACAAATTCATGTAGTCTCACATAGTTTCCGTGCCAGAATGTTTGTGGGAGGTGCAATAATCGGCACTAGTATAGGAGACTCTAGCAGACTGGACCCACTCGCACGTGTTGCACATAAAATACAATCCTTCTCATTTCGAGTCAACCTCCTGATCAACAAGTGACGATTGCCGGCAGTTTTACAAAATAAAAAGTTCAGTCTGCTAGCAAATGCTCTTACAGTAATGTCTGAGCGTGAAATGAATTGTGGTCTTCACATAAATACACTGAAGCTGATCAACCAACTGACAATCAGGGTCTACCGAACGTCGAGCTACCTATCAGTGCCGATTTTGAGCCCAAAGACGATGATTTGGACTAAGTATGTTTAGAAATTATGGTAATACTGCCTGAACGTCGGTCTAAATTTTTCATCTTGTGGATGGATTGCTGAAGCTCCCTATATCTTGTGGATGGATTACTGGGGTTCCTTATAGTTGCGTTGGCTCTATCGGTAGTTCACCATCAGAGGATTAGGATTCTTGAAAGGTTAACCACGTAAGTCAACGACGTTTCGTGATTGAAGACTGCGTAGTGGTAGGAGACGCAGGAAGTGGAAGGTGGTTAACAAACCTGGTTTCGTTTGCTTCATGAATCCTAACCCATAAATGCTAGCCCAGATGTGTAGCAAACTTTATTTATTAGCTAACTCTGCATTGTAGAGCGAAAGGTACTCCCTATGGTGACTGAAGCGAGATTGGGTTGGACTTGCTCAACGCGTTTCCGCGGTTATTTCCCGTTGGCCGACAAGTTCATCGCCTCCGCAACGAATTACATCTCGAAGTTGTTTTGAGGAAATAGAGACGTGTTTTCAGCGAAAGAGAGTAACTCTAAGCTGTCGGACAATAAATTTATAGTGAATAGTTGAAAAACGGTCAATAGGCTCAGTAAACAATCCAGTTTCAAAAATGGTAAAGTGGTACGTTGTGCATTTCTCCTTGGGGACTACCTGATGTGGTTGCAACGATGTCACTAGAAATACCGAGAACGATGATATGCTTGGTGTTCGAGAAGATAAACAGCTTGTGCCCCACTTTCAGGGCCTCGGAGGAAGCCGTCACCGTCAACAAGTCGGACCCTTGAACTAAACTAGACCACCTATCAACAGGTAAAGAAGAATATACATGACAGAATTCGACGGCAGCACTCTCTTTGGAGGCATAAAACTGAGATCAATCTATAATTATCAGACCTTTTTTTCCTAGTTCATTTTAGTATACACGCAAAGGTACATCATGAAGAAAAAAAACTGAAACATAGGTGAAATTTCTTCATCTGCACTGACCCTGACAACGCAACTAATACTTGCTCCAACATACGCTACGACTGACCGTGTTTTTTGCGTTTTTCTGTCTCGCGTATGTGGTTAAATCCAGAGAAAGTCAGCCATATCAACATGAATTTTGAATCTTCATCTCGATGTATCTAGGAATACATCGTAAATGTTAGTAACAAATCTCACCGCTTCATGAGCACTGAAATGACAACTGCATGCTTTTGCAAATGTCATAGTCATGAAAGAAAGGCAGAAAATTTTTCAACAAATAAAAGAAGCGGTTTTGATAAAGATTCGAAAAACGCAGTTGGCTGATATATTGTTCTTACGACGGTTTAGCAAACTGTGATCACAGGTTCAATAACTATTTTTGCACGAGTGTTTAGTACATTTCATAAGTGCACTTCTTCACGACTTGAATATAATAAATCGTTATGTAGTGGAGTTATGTATTTTTTCCGTTTCTGGCACAAATATGTACTTTAGCGTACAAGTAGATTGTATCACATTTGCTACATGTTGTTATCCCTATTTTCATTTTGTTGCAAATGCTCAGCACCAAACTGCATTGTCGCAAGAAATCAGGGGGGCTAGTAAATCCCTTGAAACGACGGAGATTCGATGAGCCGAAGGCCGCGGTTAACTGTCAGTTCTGGTTTGTAACCACGAACAAGCTACGAGCTTGTTTTACCTTGGTCTTTGAGTGATGTGGCTTTTGTTGAACCTACTGATTTCAAACCTTCAATCATGAATTGGGTGTCCTCAGAGTGTATTGACATATCTCTGCACCATAGATTTCATTGGTAACGAAGCTTATGTGGCCATTATAACACAACCGGCCAGTGAATCTAATCCCGTATGAGCTAATTTCGATATGTTGAGCTCAAAAATACAATACCGTGCCTATAAAATATATGGGATTTAATTTGGGAAAGTGTTGGGCTTAGTTTTTAAAAGCACCCACAAGAAAATCGGAATTATAGATGATCTCCGACCGAAGGTCGTGGTGACCGAGACGGCGGGAACATCGATCAGCTGGGTATACCCGGATTGCGTCTTCACTAGAAAGGAGTTAGTACACGCTCGACCGGCTACAACGATAAACTCGGACCATGAGTAGAAAGTCCTCTGCAGAACTTTTTCACGAAACGACGAGGTCACCGTCCGCGTCTCGCGCGCTGCACACTGTTACGCTCCCCGTATCCTTGTTGTTTCACACTAACAGTAAGTTCAGCGTGACGGCGAGCTCACAGGTCGGCCTTTAACTGTAAGTTTACCTGCAAGTATGGTCCCCTTTCCGTCCTAGTTTAAGCACCATACTTAGAGAACCATGTTCGGGCCAATAAAGCTTACATTACCTCTCCCAGAGTTCCCTGTAAACTGGGAGTTAGCTGCCAGTTAACATTCATCGTTAACTGCCAGTTTCAGTAGGTTGACTACCACTCCGGCCAATGACGCAAAAAACACTTCATTCGATGTACCAAATTCCATGTGCCGGAGCTTATAACCTTGTAGGTGCTAGATGATCCTGTGGATCCGATGTTGACTAAAGCTTCGGTAAGAAAGCGGCATCCAGTGAAAGATCACCGCATGAAGAAACGGAGATTGAATATTTTTGAAAGGCCTCCGCCCTATGATGTTTGATATTCCAGAGCAAAAAACAGCTACCCCTAATTTATAGCTAAAACCCGAATTCATGGCTAAATTTAGTGGTGATCCATGAGCAGTAGTGGAGTGGCAGGAAAGTTTTGGAGGAAGTTCTGTTTTCAGTGACTTTAGCACACGTGTCGCCTTCTCGCTCAACAGAACAGCGGAGCACAGAATGAGAAGCTTCAAATGTGGCATCATCAAATCCAAAGAAGTTTGCTTGAACAAGGAAACTTGACATGCTGCGGAACAAATGAGAATCAGAGTGACAAAATAGTAGGTAAACGAAGCAGGTAGACCAACGGTGCAAAGGGGGAAGGGAGCGGACGGTGGAGGAGAGCTGCCTCAGTATACCTCGGAAGACTCCTAAGACCATCAATCACACGAAATGAAGAATAGCAGATGTCCATAATTGTGCTGGAATTCTAAGCAAAGACAGTGGGGAATGACGTGAACTGAGGAAGGAGTTGAGAACACAAATGAGGAAGAGAGGTCTCTCATTTCTGCTTTGCATTTTTGGGGCGAATCACTTCGAAATAGGAAACTTATCGTGAGTACAGGCAGTATTTGTCACGAGGCTTATAGCTGAATGACGTCTAATGTCGAGCACAGGTGGCTTCAAACACGCGCGCCTCATCTTGTCACAGTGTAATTGGTTTCCTCAAAAAACGTTGCTTCGACGTGAAAGGTAGAGGTAATTAAATAGGGACTGGTAGTAACTGCATCGAGCGTCCAGTAGGACCTTTAATAACATAGTAGGACTGGGGAAAGACCGGTCCGTTTCTACTGGATGCGGCTCACTCTTATATGCTTTTGCCAGCAACGATTTTCGATCTTAGATCAAGCTCTTTTTTCACTTTGAAATATGTCCAATTTATTTTGCAGCTATTTTATGGCGTGTAGCAATGATTGGTTACGTTTTTACCCTATCATATATTTTCTTCTACACCCACATGCTTTATGAGCACTAGATTGGCTTTTTAGCTTAATTTAGCGTACTACATCAAAAGTCGGGGTTTTCTGCGACATATATCATTGTTATGCTGTGTTATAACAGCAGAGTTCAAGGAGCACGAAAAGACTTGGGGCAAACGAAAATGTTCGCTAAATAACAAAATTATTAATTATAACGATAAACAATAAATAAAAATTGCTATAGAATGATAGGAAAGACGAACAATTTAGAGTACACTAATACAAAGTTTATTTAGTTTCCATTTATTATTTAAAATGTTCCGACCCGATCCCCCGGGATAGTTTCAAGAAAGTCGGCAATCTATCGCCGGGGGGGGGGGGGG
>KN727847.1:0-23531 GCA_000816745.1 Ancylostoma duodenale | reverse complement strand
TGTAAGCGGGAAATTTAAGTTTCAAGGACTAAATGTAGGAGTTAGTCATTTTCGGGAGAGGTCCCCAATTTATTACTCAATTATTTCAATTTTTAACCATTTTTTAGTATTCCTCCAAATATTTATAACCGCTGCTTTTCCAGACTTCGGTCCGTGACAACCACTCAATACCAAATGGTCACGTACATGGGAGCAGTCCAAAGCAAGGTATGCTGCCAGACGATGCTCCTCCTTACGTGAAAGAACGTCAGGGCAGGCGCGGCGAGTTCCGATATTTCTAAATTTTGTCGTACGTGGCGCTCCACTCGCCGTACGAGCCCAAATGGGAAGCGATTTCTGTGATACATAGTAACGATTGGATCTGTGTGTTTCGGCTCGAAGCGGCCGCCTTTTTTTTTGTACTGCCGTCGTTCCGCTAACAGCCGGCTGCTTCTACTAACCACCGTGATATGAAATCGCTGCTGCTGCCGCTTCCGCATGTGCTCAAATATTTTCTGTGTTTATTGGCGTTCGAGTTGTGCTTGTCGTGCCAAATATTTGTACCAAGTCGGAGAGGTTCGCCACACGGGGGCTGGGGTCAGCTAGCCCCGGCCAGCTGGGCCTAGGCTGTTGCATGGCTTGTGCAGGGCTTCGTGCATGTTCGCCCTCTTCGCATTTAACACATGCATCGTCAGTACTAATCATATATATGTTGTTGTGGTTACCAGACATTCCTTCTCACTCATTCACTCACTCACTCAATCACTCACTTCACTCACTAACTCACTTCGCCCTGAGGTCAGTTAACCGCCGTAACCGCCGCCGCCGCCGCCCCGCACTCGCGTCCTTGTGCACTCAGGACTGAAGCTTAGCATGACAGTCTGCCCCCTACTAAAGCCATTCCCCCCTCCTTGAAGCACCACTGAATGATGATTCCCCCGCCCCGCCAGCGCCGTCTAACTAGATGATGATGATGATTATTTCCGTTATATAGCTATAGATGGTTCGTATACGTATATCTAGCGATTCTGAGCTTTTCTTCTAGATATATCTGATGATGAATGATGATGATGAATTCCACATGATGTTGCATTACACTATTCAGCTCAACTGATATTCTCTTGACATAGTGCCTTTTTCATTCTTGTTCCATATGCAGTGAATGAAATGTTTGTATCCGAATTGTGCTCTACACAACATATCTCAATTAGTACTGACGATGTATGTACACACATAGGTGCTCGGGCGGCTACTCTTCCCCTACAAGTCCATGGTCCCATTTTTTCGTGAAGATGGTGGGCTCATTACCCATAAAGGAATAATTTTTGTGGCGCCTACTAAGTGGAGATGTCTTCAAGCCTGCACAAGAACGAAAACAATTTTACTAAAGGTAAGGATACCTCTGTTCGATGAAGTTGCCATGGGTTTATGGTTCATGTTTGGTTTCCATTAGTCCATTGTTTTTCAATAAAGGTCGAGCAAAGTAATCTGATCGGTTTTCTTCAGAAATCTTTGCCTAGAATTCAACTGAGGGTGTTATTTGATGCCCTGATCACGAAAAGCACACTACTCTTCTACCATAGGTCTGCTACTGTGGCGATATGGTAACATTACAGTAAGAAACCAAGAGGAAATGCCAATTTTGCCAAAGAAATGACAATTGATGAGCCATTATCCCGCTTTTTGTCCTCAAGAAATCACGGGGAATTCTCCACTATTTGGGTAAGTTCGTGAAGGTGATAAACATGAATATCATATCCACCTTGTACCGTAGCCCCACCTACCTCTGGTAATTTTACACCGGAGATTTCCTACTGATTTGCTGGGAAACTCCGTGTAAATCGTGTATTTCTCGAAATTCCGCCGGTTTCCTTGTAAATTCCGGTTAAATCTCGTGTAAATCGTGCATTCTCAAAACTACCGGCGGATTTCTCCTAAATTCCGCCTAAATTTCGGGTAAATCTGGACAGTGGTGAATAACGCGAGAACGTTCAAGGATTGACTTGCGACTGTGAATTTCTTTATGTTTTTGTGTTCAATGTGCTATTGCTGTTCAATGCCCCTTGTTTTCGTGAAAATAACCTTTAGATGTTTCCAGCCCATTTAGTGTTAATATCGGGGATTCCGCCAGAACTTCCGGGAGAAAATATAAGAGGTGTGGCAGGAATTAATCAGAATTTACATGGAACTTAAATGGAAGCTAGTGGAATTGCCTGTTATGTTTCGACACGAATTTGCGCGTTCTCACCTCAATTCCTGTGAATTCCGGCTGAATTCCCTCCGCTAAATTCCGCTAAATCCCGCCTAATTTCCTCTAGGATTCAACATACTTTTCCGAGCAATTTAGGCGGATTCCGCCGGTGTAAAATTACCAGAGACGTTAGTTAGGCTAACGTCATTGCCTTTACTCCGATTTCCCTAACCGAAACTAGCGTTCCATTTCATTCTCCTATATTATTCCCATCGTAACCTTACAAAAGCGAGGCTCAGGTAAAAAAAACTGGTGCGATTTTCGTGATCAGGGCATCAAATAACTTTTTTTAGTGGAGAAAAAACTTCTTTAGAAAGTCGATCCAATGACAAGTTACCTTTTATAATTCTGAGCTGTGAGGCTGAATGCTCCCGGGTTAGCCCTACATGGCGGACACTGATTACACAATCGCCTCAAGTACGCGTTGTCGCACGTTAGGGACAGTTTATTCCATTACTGATGGGATTGACATGTGGCACACAGTTTTCCACTTGTTTTTTTTTTTAGAAATTTTTACTTTACACGCATCCTATCCAGCAAGACGAGCATCTGAGCTGCAACTAAAGGGCAATTTTTACTGGATGCGTGCATCAATCGCACGTCAAACCCATGCATTCATTTGCTGGGGATTCTCATGAAGGCTGACTGCTGCATGCACATCTTGAGTGAAAATACCGCGCGTCGTCAGCGCATAGTAGCGAAGTCGCAAACGCGTGCGTCTCCATTACTTCAGGGCTGCGACTTCGCCTATTCTCCACCATCTAGACGTATGCGCGCCGAACGCACTCGTCTACTATAAATTACCCCTAAGCGCCGTTAGAGAGGAGTTTCTGTTTTCTTTTATTCTTCACCATGTAGTCGTATGTCTGACGCACGCACGCGCTGAATATGAATCTTTCTTGAGGAGTACATCGAAAACCACACAGTTCTTGATAATTAACACAAAGTGACGGTTCCACACAATTCCTATGTGTTTAATTTTTTTGGGAACAACCAAGGAATAGCGCTACAAGTTTCATTTTCAATTTCAGCATTAGAATTTTTGTTATTAGCAAATAACAGATGAATTTCCGCTTAAGAGAAATTTGTTTTTCTTTCTCAAAAATATTGACAACTTTTTCTCAAATGTGCAAGTCCAGTTAGCAATCCGTACACTCGATCTAAAGGGAAGAACCATTATTAAATGTAAGACGTTGTCTGCAAGGTGGCCGTTTTAACTAAGACCTGAAATAACAGTTTCTTTTGTGCCCAACGGTTCTTCGTATCACAAGAAATTATCTGGACACGAATGGGCGAAATTGGAACGCTCCGAGGAAAAACCGGGGAATCCGAACGCCTCGAAATCAGCGGCAGTAGTGCTTTGATCCACGACACTCGTATGCATATTGTATGGCGCCCGGTTTCCGTTCAATTCCTATCAAAATGCCGCATTGAACAACCGTTAGATCGGCAATGATCAGGAACAAATCGTGTTTCTCCGGCTGTTGACGGGGGAAAGGGGAGGGCCTATGAGCGTAGGGGGACCTGAGAGCCCGTTTTTACCAGAATTCGGAAAACCTTTAGGGAATTGTACATACTTCTTTCCGTCATAGCTTTCTTGAGAGGCCTCAAAGATCAATATGTGTTCTTCGATGCTTATTACTTCCGCTGACACTGATTAGATATCAAAACTGGACGTTAGGCTGTGTCTTCCTCGATATGATACGTTTGAAGGGGCTGGGAGATTATTCAAGGGGTGCCTTTGTTCAGATATGCCTGTCCATTTTCAGTATAAAGCTTTACTAAGAAAAAAGTTGGGTAGGTGGTTACCCTGGATAGGACGACTCTGACATCCCTGTTACTCTCACCCAACCTTCTAATCTTCACCATTGGTTCGGGCCACGTCATCCAACCTTGTTATTATTTAGCACCATGGTGCTCTTGGTTCCTGAAGTGCTCAAGAAATCTTGTTTGGTAGACGAGCAGTGGGTTTTTCGGGAACTATCTACTCCAACAAATGCCGCGCCCGATTGGAAGTACAACTAGAGTTTCCAGTTTTCGCAATCAGACGTCCATAGCAGCCTGTCATAAGCAGAACTGATGACACCCTCGCAACGTTTGAATTGAATCTATGCTGAACCATTCAATATTGTTCAAGTTGTCGTCGCGCGGCAAGCGGTGACCCAAGGCAAAGGAATAGGGACGTTCTCTGCTTAGTTCAGTTAAAGTTGTACAAATTTCCAGTATTTTTACGGACATACTGCAGAAGTGAAGGGCTCAGCATTGACTGAAAACGAGCGCGTTCCCGAAAATAACTGCAGAATTGGGGGTGTTCCTTTTCTGAAGTCAATTCTTCCCTTGTATTTATAACTTTATTCATACAGCAAAGGTATTGTTGGCAACTGGATCGACGGTTAGGCTCAGACCCGAGTTTTCATGTGGAATTTCACCGCACGCAAGATTTCCATACTTTTCTTGGGTAACTGAATCGCCGAGTTCCGCATGGATTTGCCTGGGGATTTTTGGGGCAATGGAGCATTAGAAGCTCATGGAATTGCTTGAGTAACTTAACTGAACTTTAAATTCACATTAATTTGAATAAGTGTAAAAAGTCACCCATGAGGAGCAACATTTTTACGCGGCAACTCTATCCAAGGAAAAACATAAAACGCTAAACTCAAAGCTATAACTACTAGGTAAGCCTTAAACGAAGCTCTGATGGGGTGTTTCTTACCTATAGTTGCTAGAAAGATGAGGTTAAATGCCGTTCAATGAAAGTAGTTGCAGCCAAGGTGGGGGATGGGTGTAAGGGAGGTGGAAAAATATAGTGGGACACCTGATTAAAGGCAGCACCCACGGAAAATTTTGTTGCGAATATTCCGAAAGTTTGAAGAATCCTGGGCTCGAGGAAGACTTTTGCCGTACAAGCTGCACTGGAAGTGTCCTTTTACCTGTTTACAATAAGATCGCCTAGGACTAGACGGACTTGTTTCTCAGCTGATTGTACGTGTTTTCACGTTTGCATTCGGTTGCAGTAGAGCATCGAAATCTTTTTGAGGCGCGAGAAGGATCGATTGTAAGCTGATCTATCTACCACACCACCGGTCCTTCTCAGTGAATTTTCTCAGTATGCCTTCAGAATCATACCAATTCAACTCATTTTCTCTTTTTCTTTTTTGTTTTTGGTAACTGCGAATATTCCTTCGTAAGCATTCTAGGGTAATTACAGCTGTTTGACTACCATAAGAGCTAGTTTCTGTCAAAGCTTTAGTTTTCTCCCGTTTCTTCCTAGTTAGCGAATTCCGTGAAGTTTTGATTTTCAAGTGGTGTCTTAGTTGATTGGTACTTATTTTCCAATGGTTATTTGTTTTTCTACCGTGCGGAGATGCTGCAGTTCAGAAAAAAAAACTGATTTCGCGCAGATCCGCCTGGTGAGAAAGACTGCCTTGCCCGTCTTTTGTTATCGGTCCTCATCCCATGGCTCGCGCAACTCGACCACATCTGTTGGATGTAACACGAGTACGAACTTCTAAAAACAGTGTTTTTAATGCTAACAGAAAGTTTTTGTCTTTGAGAAAGTGTTGAGCGCCCCACATCCCTTCCAAATGAGCCGAGATCTTACAGTCAAAAATTTCCGTGGGTGCTGCCTTTAAGGATCGATCTGTATCCCAAAATTAGGCAAGCCGAATGTTTTGAAGTTGGAAAAAAAATAATAGAATCCCTACGTACTATGGTGCCAGTCGACCATTTTTGGACCACAGAATAAAGCCCACATGGTCTGCCGCGCCGCACTATCTGTTGCCGGTATTGACTATTTGCTTGTTTTCCACCGCTTCTGTTCATGTCTTTGTTGAAGAGATCCCAGAATTCTTGGGTTGTATTAATATCGGCAAGGGCCGATAACTCTAGAGTCTAGCTGATCTACCGCATGTATGGTGCGGCGCGACAGACCAGATGCGCGTCTGCGATGCAAGTGTTTATGATTGAGCGGTACTGTATGTTTTTTTTTACAGAACGCAAAAAATCGTCCGAAGCTGGAGTGCAGGCCAACATTCAGCCAGTGTATGCACCTCTATCTTCGGTCTCAGTGAGTCACCTTTATCCAGCAGTTCGTGGATGACAGCTCCTCTCATTTCCGCTATTTAGTCGGGTTCAATGCCTACACTCAGACCTAGTCCACCAGCTCGGGCAGCTTCTCCAGCAGTGGAGAGGGTGACACCCGAGCCGTATCAACCTCCGACCGTCGTCTATGTTGTAAGTCGTAAACTGTACCTCTTTTAGCCTGTCAGAAACGCTGCATTTTTGATTTTTTTATCGTTCATTGTTCAATTTATAGCGAGAAAAGATGGAAACCAAGCCTCGAATCACTGTTGCTAGAAGAAATCCAGGTGAGTTTGGACTCTTTGATCGTTTCTTCGCTGATCAATCTACCCTAAAGCAGAAACCAATCTTCCCTTGTTATAGAAGCACAGGCAGTCGTTACTGAACTACAAGAAACAGTCGGTAAAAGCGGAGGACAAGTGCTACGGAAGGCGGAACCGCGCCCAGTAGTCACTGTACAGCTCACCGAAAATTCGACTCCTGACGAAGTATCGACTTGGCTGCAGGAGAAGGGTTTCAGCATCAGGTAGATGACCTTAGTGTTTGCTTGAGAAAATTCTGGATTTCTTGATGTTCAGAGTGATCGAGCTGCTCGAAGGGCAGGACGGCGCCAATCTGTTCGCATTGAACAAAACCAGCCTGATGCAGGCCTGTGGTCGGGAAGAAGGAAGCCGTCTTTACAGCCAGCTTCTTGTTCAGAAGAAGCAGAGCAACGTGGGTTCACTTTCAAAAAGGACTGGTTTCACACCAAAGTGTGAAATCAGATTCAGACATCCTCACGAAAAGTTACAAATAAAATTAATATAAAATATATTAATAATACAAAATCATTAATTGCTTACACGATAATTTAGAGCACGCATGTGCGATCATCACCCTTTTAGGAAGTGATCGCCTTCTCATGCTGCGGAAATAGTGCGAGAGGCGAGTAGACGCCGAGTGAGATGCTCGGGGTAGCTAAGTGTGCGTCCACTCACCTCTCACTCTATTTCCACAGCTTGAGAAGGCGATCAGCTCCTAACAGGGCCATGATCACCTTTCTTCGCACATGCGTGCTCTAGCAGTGACGTGGATGGCAATGATCTGCTATCCTATACTGTGTGGATGTGAGCTGGCATGCAATCATCTCCTAAAGCGTAGTGGCGAGTTTTGGAGTTCAGCTCAACGCTATGACACTTTACTACGGGCCATGGTTTAATAAAAATTTCGGGAATGAAAGTAAGATGTAACACTGCTGCGTCGAATTTTTATGATATTATATTAATGCGCCTGAGCAAAGCGTAAGGTAAAAGCACGGTAATCTTGCGCAAATTGTTCTCTTTACGGGTAGTCTGTTCAGCTGATCAACAGTGGTTTTTTCTCTAGTAATCCTCCTGAGAAAAACTAGATTTTTTGTGTATTTGCTTTGTTATTGCTGTTCTAGCAAAGATTCAGCGTGAAAGTTACTTGGAATTTGTTCAGGTACAGTACAAGAAATAGCTCCAGTGCTTCCCACTCGATTAATTGTGTGCATATTTAGTGATGCTTAAAACAGATTTCCATCACCACTCCAATTTGGCAACGCACTTTCGAATCTGGCAAAAATTCTCAACTGTTAGTTATCTATTGTTTTTGAGCCATTTTCGAAAACTATGATCACTGCCTGGTTCCTCTCTGACCTTGTCGTTGTGAATTGTGTTTTTTAAGGCTTCGGTAATTCACCTGTTTACCGAGTGGGGTTGCTGTTTTCTCTGCTACCACTAAAACTTGTTGCTGTTACACGTAGCTGGGAAGAACGCTTCCATTTGTTTTCCCTGCGAACGCCAGTGTATACTAGACACTTGCGTGCGAGACGTGTACGCAGTCATTTGGGATATTTTCCATGGAGAGCCAGTGTGGAATGTGAACCACTGTCTAGAACCAGCGTCTAGCGTCTGGTATGTTCCTGAGTTGCAAATTGAGTACATCTGGATCCACCTATTTGTTGTGCCCCAGGTCCGTCGACGGTTCAATGGCTTAGGTTAGACCCCGAGCATGGCTGCCGCGTCCGTGTTGAATACGCCTCCTACTTGGCCTGTGGAGTTTTTTTCCCAAAGACGTACCCTGATGGAACCTATGATTCCGCTTCCCCCTCCCTCATCAATGCCCTCACGCTATCCCTTCCCGCCCTCAATATGAATATTGACACGTATGCCAATAATGCAACATAAGTAACACAATTGTATGGTCCATGAGGCAACCAAATCACACGAACCGATATATTACGGAAACTAACTGTGATGTACAAAGAAGGTATTCGGGGCACCTCAGTAATGTAACAGTTGTGAAGGTATGCAAGCAGCGCACGGCATGGTAAGCAGGAGGAGGACCTGCTGCTCCTCACACAAGATGGACGACGAACGACAAAGGATGAACAACACAACACGAGAGCACAGCAGAACCTGACCATCCGGTACGAAAGCGCAGGGAACACTAACCACGAAAGTCAGCCGCAACGCCCTGCCCGCACGCGACAGCGGTGTGGGAGCTACCGCACGCCAGTGTGCGCGGCGGGATCCAGCCTCAAGAGCAGGGTTGTGTTGGCACGTCGATATTCTTCATCACAAACGCACCTGACGCACGCATGCATCTAGTATAAATTGTCCTCAAATTGTCCGCTTTTAATCAACTTCAACTTGTTTATTTACAGTATCGAACGTACTCGAGCGCTGAACTGAAGGCTATCCTGAATTACCGCCGGAAGCACGTCGAGATCACCAATGAGGCGCCAGGCAACGAGCCTGCCACTGTTCCAGAATAATTCCTAGTCTCATCTGCCTCTACTGATGCTAGTCACACCCATGCTCAGATCCCCTAACTTTAACCGCTCAGTAATGTTCACTTTCTCACTAGTCGTCCATGTACCATTCCAGAAAAAGATTTTTGTCATTGCTCGATCGCAATCGCTGCCCAATGTGATAGAATTCTGCAATATTATATAAAAGTGTTAAACATGTATAACTTCTACCTGTGCCTTAGGCTATAGTTTGAGCCTTAATTTAACATGTTCGAAATTAACCAGAGTGAGCAAATAGTACCCACTGTCAACTATTTTTTCAAATGTTTGCTCAGTATATTGTACGTTTTAGCCTTTCTCTTGTCGACTGTCTCCTACAAAACACTTCCAAGCAGATGCAACTGTGAAGCGATTAGAAAATGCGTCCATGTTAAATTTATTCAACTTCATTCGTGTCAGATTTACATTTTTCTACTACAGTGACATTGAAAATAGACTTATATACCTAGATTTTGTTATTTTATTATTCTTGTTGATGCCTGTCCATATCACGTCTTTTGTATTTTCCAAACAGTCATGTAAAGTAACCTCTCTGTATCTTAACTATTAAATCTACTACTTTTTTCGTGCATTGAAATATATACACGAAGAGAATTCGGCCAGCAGGGGGGCGGGGAGGGAGGGGCTAAAGCTGGGCAATTGAAAATGGATTTTTTATAGAAATTAAATGGATAAATGGAGACATCATTTCAAGTGATTAAGAAAGGGTAACTAGTAGTTAGTGATACGAATCAGCAACTCAAAATGAGTAACTATTCTGAGATGAATAGATGGACTGGTAACAGTCAATAATCAATGACAATAAGTAATATAGTAAAAATAAGCTAGCCAAATGGAGAATAAGTGACTTCTTCGTAATATAACCACTGCGAGAGGATGTCATTTTACCGAGCGAGAAATCTTCGACCGGGATACTAAGCGCTGATAAGTGATAAGACAAGAAAACAGAGCTGAGATGAGTGTGGTTCATTTTTCTAACAATGGCGATGTCACCCAGTCATATTCCACCATGTCACATTCCTCCGCCCAAACCCGGAGAGAAAACCGTGACCATCCTCAACCCGACTGTTGCATCGAAGGATGTACCAGCACACGAGCGATGTTCGAGATGTGGACGAAGGTATCGACAGACGAAGAAGAAGGTCTCAGCTTCAAAAAGCACTGGCGACTCTTCGACGGTGGATGCGTCAAAATCACAGGGGTGAGCGAAAATTCCTGATTTGAACAACCAGACAACTTGTTATCTTGTTTCATCTTCTACTTATAACATTAAACTGCTACATATTTATTGACGCAGAACTAAATTTGACAATTTTTACTGGTCCACCGAGACATCATGCTCCCGAAAGGGTCCAACCTGTATTTTTAGTCGATGGCAGAGTCATGTTCAGTCTTGCTGAAGAATTCGGGAATAATTTACCCAACCTGGGTATCTCCGGACTGCAGCGGCTACAGCGCAACTTATGCCAGCTACGGGCTTCTGTCGCGCTTCAGACCCACGCATTCATCTAGGAAGAATTTTCCATAAAGACCGCATGCGTCTGAGCTGCGTTAGCGATGCGACTGGCCTTATCCTTCACCGTATAGACGTATCTAGTATATGTTGCCCTACAGCTGCTTTGACGTTCGATAGAAATTGATCACCTAGTTGATTGCTCTCAATGTAGTTAAGCGCGGGCCACTTTTTATATCACAACCTGAAGTTACGATAAGAACATCTGCTAACCGGACTGAACTTTTCACTTTGTAATCTCCTATGGCTTCTTATGGCATTGCTCTTTTGCTCGTATACTCCTGCCAAGAATAAGAGCGCCACGATTAAATCGCTTGTAAAATGACGATTGCGGCGATAGGATCGCGCTGTTGGGAGTCCACGCAGGGATTTCTATGCCCCTGGCTTAGGAATACTCATCCAATTGGAAGCATTGGTCACCCTGCGATTGAAGGTCAACGTTATGGTTTGCCATTCCCGAAGGAGAAGACGACCCAAATTAAGACCTCCCGGTGAAGATCTCACTAGGAAAAAGGTCCTGGATTTTCGCTTATGAACAATTTTAGGTCCGGTGCCTCTGGTGAGGCAGAAATAGTGGAGCAGATCGTGCTAACCAGGAAGTCTAGCAAAGCATCGAAGAAGTCTAGGAAGCACACTCATCGCAGTTCAAAAGTAAAGAGTGTTAGGGACAAGTCCAAAAAGTCCAAAAAATCGACGTTTTCTCAAAGAATGCAACGGAAGTGAGCGGATTCTCACTAATAGTAAAATCAATTAAATTTATAGGATCACTGTTATGCTACTCTATGAACTTTTTAATTCCAGAGGTCTGCGAAAAGTTGTTCTCACACTGTACCGAGGAAAAAATGGGAAATTTGTCCGGGTGCCGCGCCAACCACTGACACAATCTGACAAGTGCTGACAAATTTTTCGGCACAGACTGACAAGCTATTGAATCTTCGCAGCACTTATGACTTCATATAATGTTTTCAAAACTACGCCTAATTTAGGCTTTACTAATTTGGACGAGACATGCTGTTTGTACTACTAACATGTGATAAAGTATTCTGATACAGTTTTCATCAAAAGCACACAATGGACCTTACGCCAACTTGCGTACCATCTCAGCTGTCATGTAATTGCTCTGTGTCTGACTTCATAAATAATGTTTACTTCGGATGAGCCGCAATTCATCTGAATCTTAGCGTCTAGTGCCATCCTCGAAGAAGATGCCGCCGTCGATGGCGCAGTATTTGGGACAGATACCCTTCTCTCCACTTGTTCCCTGGGCTCCAGGAGCACCAGGAGCTCCAGGCTTGCCATCGGGACCAGGTGGACCGTCAGGACCATTTGGACCCTTGGGACCAGGTTGACCTAAATGGAGAGCCATTATGGTAATGGGCTGAAGCAAAGTACTAGAGTTGTGAATCCTTACCAGGCAGGCCATCAGCTCCGGGTTGTCCAGGAGTTCCAGGTGGACCTGGTGGGCCTTGATCTCCTGGCGATCCAGGTTCGCCGGGAACGAGGTTGCCGGGTATTGCGGGAGTTCCTGCTTCTCCGGGTGATCCCGGTTGGCCAGCTTCTCCTGGTGCTCCTGGTGGTCCCTTTGGTCCAGGTTCTCCGGGTACTCTGAAGCTTATTTTTTAAAATAAATGTCAGAGAGCTTTCGAAATATTGTTTCTTCCGTTAAAAAAGTCTTTACAAATGAGTACAAGCAGTTTTCCTAGCCAATATTTTTTCCTGAAAAACCCACCCGTCATTGCCATTGCGTCCAGGTTGCCCAGGTGATCCAGCATCTCCAGGAGCTCCATCTTCACCAGGAGGTCCAGGTGGTCCTCCAGGACATGGCTTGCATGGTGGCGGGGTTACGGCCTCACATGGTGGACCAGCCGGTCTGCCAGGCACGCCGGGCATTCCCGGGGTTCCGTTCATGCCGCTTCTTCCCGGCTTGCCCGGGGGTCCGGGTGGACCAGGTGGTCCCGGATTGCAGCAGGGCTCACAGGCCTGCTGCTGGGCGCCTGCGCCCTCTCCGGCGTTGTAGCTCTGACGTGTCACACGAGTGTGATTAGCGGGAGAGTTCTTCAGCTGCGCAACTTCGTGCCAGATCTCCTTTGCGTGGCTCTGAAATTTTGAAATATCGAAAAAAAATCACCATGTGGTAAAAAAATACCAGTAACAAACCCTGCAGAATCCAATTTCAGAGTGCATCTGATCACGAACATGCATCACATAGCTGTAGATCATAGGCACAGTTATGCAGACCTCAAATTAAAGAATTTAAAGGATTATTCTTGGAGGTTCTTCCAAAATCTAGGGTAAAATTTACCGAAAGCACTGCAAGAACAGAGAATGTGATGGCAGAATAGGCGACAGCCTTGTAGGCGCGCGTCCGACTCTCGAACTCCATGACGGTTCGGAATGTGTGACATTCGGCCGACATTTATAGCTACGCTCATAGTAACTAGTTTCTTAAGATCGCGCCGCCGTTCACACGAAGTTACGGAAATTCAGATGAACGATAAGGCCGAGCTAGATTAAATATCCTTAGATTTGTTGCCGTTAAACTAATAAAAGATCCGGTTGCGAATGAAAGTGTCTGGAATGCGCAGCACCAGTCCTCACCCTACCATGGTTTAGTGTTTTTAAAAGGTTGCAACATGGATGTACATACATTGTATCCATGATACACTATACATCCAGATGCTGGGAACAGCAATACCACTACGTAATTAGGAAAAATGTACTGCATTTAGTTGACTTTCCTATGTTGCATTTTCTCATATGCATATTTTTTATATATTTCTCATTTTCTTGTTTACAAGATGACAAGAAAGTCTATGGCTCTAGTTGAAATCCATAGAAACCCTTGTGAAGCCTCACGGAAGAAAATGAGAACTTCCCACGGGTTTTCCGAACTTATGAACTGCACAGACTAACAGCTAAATGTAGCATGAACAAATTTCCAGGATTTCCGATGCAGGCCCCATGATTAGCATCGAGAACCCATATATACCAATGACTTTGGTCGCAGAACGCTAATCCCAACCTGCCTCCCGCAGGGTTCCTGCGATTTGATAGCACAGTTCTGTGTGGGAAGCTGAAAATCAAAAATTTGGGCTCCTAGTTGTCGTGTCTCAATCGTAACATTTGCTGAAGGTTTGGGAGCTTGAAGAGCATTCCGTGATTATGACGAAATTATCTGCATGAACTCAAAACAAGTGTCTCGTAGCTCCTTATGCATCTAAGGACAAATGAAAAGATGCTTTCAAATCTCTTCTTGACGTTCAGTACCATCAAATGTGCTTGTACCATTGGAGGAAATATTCATACTATTTTAATATCAGTAGTTCTTCCAACTTTTTTTCAAGAGAAAGATGAGAGGTGCATCTCTTTTTTTCTCCTTTTTTGATACGAATAGAAGATCTTTCACTGAAGATCATCGCAGCAGAGCTTCCATTTGCTGAAAGATGTATACAGTGTGCCTAGGATGCTACTAAAAATGCGGCCTCAGTGGAAATGAATTCTTTTGGAATGAACGTGGTCTTTCTGACCCCGTGAGATCTTTCAGAGATACTGAGCAGACTCGTAGTCCGTTGAACAGAGAGCAAGAAACAAAACCCAGCCCAGGGACAAGAATTATTCTCTAAGAAAACTTGAGGAAAAACTAAGAACGTTACTGTCACCGTGTAGGACTAGAATAATGTGGAGCAAAATGCAGTCATTTTACCTCCTTCTTCCGCGCCTTACGAGGGGGCGTTTATGACAGTTTTTTCGTTGTAGGATTGTTGAAATGTTTTACAGCTTTTTTTTCCCCGATATCTCTCGAAGGAAGACAATACTTTGCTATAGGTGTCTTTCTCTTTGTCTGCGACAGCAAAGGTTTTGATTTTCGAAAAGTGAAGCTCAGCAATAGTAAGTTAGGGTAGCTCAGCGATGAATCTTGGCATTGTAATGTGTTGGTATGCTCCTCGGAAAGCATAGCATCTTCAGCCATGGCGGCTGCGACAGCATTGGTTTTGATAGGTATTGATTGACGGCAGCAGCGGTAGCGCTGGCGATGCGTCGCCCATAGTCGATATGTATGTAAATGAGACCGCTATACTCCTCGAGAAATAAAGCAGGACCCTTATCCCACTCTAACTGTAACTTTTACTGGAATGCAATCAAACAGGAATTTTGCACCATTCCTTGTGCAAATGTGTAATACTTCCGCTTGTGAATATCTTTTGCTTTTCCTTATCTGATGAATTTCCATGTGGCAGATTAAACATTTTGTAACAATGCAGCTGCTGCAATTAAAAAAGAACCCGTAAATAATCGAGCCTATAAAATACATTGCACAGATCAATGAGATCTACAATACAGATCCCTGCATGAATCACATGAGAGTCCTCTAATAGGCAAATACACATGATCAGAGAATGGAAGAAATCCGCCATCACTGGTCATGTCTATGTAACGAATGCCTTCGGATGTGGAGGATATCAAGTCAGCCATTGGTGACGGACGTGATGCCACGAGCAGCAAGAAGACTCCACAGTGGCGATCTAGGGAGGTAACATTCAGTCTTTTCGACTAAGTAGACGATCAAATAACCAGCACAAACCTGCTTCAATGCATCTGGCTGTAGGGATTACAGTTATGAGGTTGTTTTCTTGTGTTGGACGCCACCTTCTCCCGAATACGTCCTCCACACACAGATCAGTGTTATTTAAACAGTAGTACGAGCCTACTGAATCCACCGAGGTGCTGTTGCTCATCGAGGCGGTGTAGGTATACTCCATTCCATTGGAGCAGATGCACGAGTATAAAATCAGCATTTTTAGAACCATGAGGGAACAAGATAATTAGAAAAACAGCGAAAGAAACCAACCATTTTTAGGCATGAGTTGTCCATAAGTTGGTAGACTTTGTGCATTGTACGGGATGAAAAATGTGACCTAAAATTCCATTTCTTACGTTAATACCAGCTTCACGATTCCATCACTCAAATGACAGCTATTCAATTTTAGCGGGTTTAGTAAATTTGAAAATAGTCTGTGAGGTACAGAAATTTACAATAGACATCACTGAGGGTGCGTTTTTCGCGGCCTCGAGAAGCATGCCGCGCGACCGCGCCGCCCGTGTCGGAAATCGTTATCATCCGTCGCCGTAATGCTACTTCTAAAAATGCTCCATTCCGATTTGATGGATTTCAACTGTTTTCGCATTTCTAAGTGTTTCTCGAGTCCTCTTCATACCTCTCGTGTGTGCCTGTCCTATCTGATCTCCTTTTAGGTGTTGCTATCAGCGCGTTGCACTTGAATATGGACTTTACGCAGAAGGCAAGAACAGCATCATCTAGCAGGGGAACATCCGCAGCAACCACACGCAAGAAGCACGAAAGATCAACGAAAAATGTGACGAAACACAAAAACGGTTAAAAAATATCAAAAAGGACGAAAAACGTCTAGTAGTCGCATTACAGACAGTATCGATCACCAGCCTAGCGGAAGCTTGTTGGGAATCTCATGGATTTTTGCTCACATTTCTTTAATAATGAGCGTTTCTAAATGACATTGAATCTACGTATAGAATTAGATTGATCACTTTTAGCAGTGTGAACGAATGCCGCAATGAATTTTTCAACAGTTATATCAAAATGTCCATGAATTTCATAATTAATGCTTATTTAGTCTTACCTCTCCCTCTTGAGCATCTGCGCATACATTTTGCATATCATGCCTGTTCTGCTCCGGCTGATTGTCACTTGTCTGCTGAATTTGTTCTTGTTGTTGCTGCTGTTGTTGTTGTCCTTCTGACTGCTGCCCTTGTGTCTGGTGTTGATTATTCGTTTGGGAACCCTGGTTGTCGTAGTAAACAATCTAAAAATACATGTGATGATATCAAATCCTTAGTCTCATCTGACACCCTCATTAAATCCTAAACGTTGAAGCTCAAATGTGCTTACATCGTCCCCTTCTCCTTGTCCCTGAGCCCCATCAGGGTAGTAGTAATAATAATCGTCGCTGTCTTTTTTCTTCTTCCCTTTTATGCGGTCTGGTCTCCTACCGTTTTGTGGCTGTCGTTGTTGTGGCTGCTGCGCAGGATTTCTTTCTTGTGGTGTATTGACTGGATAACTCTCTCATTAGAAGCAATGATCAATAGCAAGAAACAAAATATGCTTCAAGAGATAAAGTACTAACGACTATCTGCACCTGTGTTTTGAGGAGTATTTTGAGGATTGACCTGCGCTGGTTGGGAATTCTGGATAGGTTGCGGCATATTCACCAACGGATTAGGGGCGAGAGACTGACTCATAACAGGCTGTACTTGAACAGAACCCGGAAAAACAGGCTGTGGGCTTGGAAGAGTGAAGGGAGCAGACTGCCAGACGATTACTGGCTGGGAAGCTGCAGCTGACTGGGAAAGCACAGCAGGTTGAACTGCTGGATTGTAGTAAGAGCCATAAGAAGCGAAAGAGCTTCCTGTCGAAGGTATAGTAGAAATACAAGCAGTAGAGTGATCAGTGAAAAAGGAGATGGCTAATAGAAGTGACAACATGTCACTAGCTGATACAGTGCGTAAGGACTTATATATGGAAGCGCAAAAAGTCCGGTTAGTCTAGCCGATTCGCCGAGAAAACTTCATAGGCACGCTGTGGATTTGCACAGTCCTATAATGAACTCTGGGGTTTCAATAAGCCATTCTTTCGTTAAGGTATTTCACATTTAGTAGTGATTGTGAGGGGTAATAAGTTGAAGAAAATACCAAAACTTAATCAATGCATTTTTGTTCCATGATGGTGCATTTTCGTTGCACAAAATTGCGACTCAATGAATTAAACCACTTCGTTCGCATTCACTTCTCTGACAAGATCATGTTCCTGAAGAAAATGCGAGTAAAAGAGGGTCCAATATGTGATACACGCAACCTCCAACAAAAGAGAATCAGCGAAAGATAGCATTCCCATCTCTGTGCGTAATCGGTACGCATCGCGGGCTAACGAAGCCTTCCATTAGAAGATGCGGCGCTAGGACAAGATAAACATGACATTGGGAGCCAGACTATGAACAAACAGAGGAAAATTGGAGCAAGAAAGGGAATTGTGAGTATTTCCTAAAATAGGCTCTCCTGTAATGAACACCCTTGTCTACCCAAATGTCCCGTCATATTTCCTCGATGACAATGTGTTTCAATGCTAAGTTATCGTCATATAAATGACTAACATCCGAAAAAATCCATATGTATAAAATTCGGAGATATTCCGAAATGATGCATTTTCTATAGCGTTCCCACCGTAATTCTACAAATTTAGGTTACGTGAGATGTAGCGAGTGTATCTTCTCAAAACCAGTCCAGCGGCGATTATGAAAAAGTGAAGAGTCTTGAGAAAAGCCAGATAAAACAGACATATGGGTGCCCTAATCAGCTGATAGCAGAGGCATCGCTCTTGCCGACATCACACAGAGCACTCAGTGCATCTCGCCTTCCCAAACTTGCAGCTCTTCTAACTGCCGGAATTCGTAGCTTTTGATGAATTTCCATGTAAGATTGGGACTCAATGTATCCCAAAAAAACTGTAAAAGTTCTGGGGATGAAAATTTCCATGGATGCCGCCTTTGAAAAACTAGTGGTATTAGTAAAAATGAGTGGAACGAGACGACACAGTGAAATTTTATTTAGCATCTCTGAAAAACCACAAGAGTAAAATATTCATATAGTACAACATCAGTCAAAGCCTAGCACACATAGTGATGCAAGTAAGACCGTGGCGGATGGCAGAACAATTTTCAAAAGACTTTCTATGAGTATCAACGTCTTGAAGAGCGATAGTTTGATAATGAATTCAATAAAATTTGCTCGGCTAATTAGCCATCTATGTACAGCTTACAACGTGATCCATACAACGAGGTTTTCAAAGGCATTTCAAATTTCGCCTTCGGACCCTTTCGATGAGTTGGTCGAAATTCTTGTCCGTAAACTTGTGTTGTGCGTCCTGCGCTATTGCTTCCAGCGTGTAATCGTTGATGGTGACAGCATTCTCAACTTTGCCCTGGAAAATTGATTATAGATATGTATTCGACAATCGTCGATAGCATCAAATGTTGAATAAACTGCACTCGTTAAAAGTTCTGATATGATAGTTGAAATCACTGGTAAGGTGAGTCAGCTATCGAAAAGACTGCAGGGATCCATGCAGTAGTGAAGCACAGCAAACATGAAAATTAAAACCACTCACGACTTCTTTATTCCTTGTACCTTCCAGAGTAGCGCAGGAATAACACTGACTAAGGTGTGTTCACGGTACCGCACACGCACTCAGCATCTTTCACATTTTTTGCCTTCCTCAGGCGAAAGTGTTGATCAGTGAGTTCATAATTTTATGATATTGTCATATCTGGACCATCATAGCAGTTAGCGTGCGATTATCCACAAAACTGCATTTGGCAGTTTTTTTTAGTGACATGTCCACGCAGTTTGAAAACAATTCAATACAACATATGTGTTAGTATCCCGACAATCGTTTGTTCTCAAATCCTCTCGCCAGTTTCGCCACAACACAGCAACAGCGCCACCACAAAAATGTAGTTTTGAACACTTGAGCAGTAATAATAACCTACAAAGTAGATCTCGCCCATGAACGTTGTTCTTCTGGTCTCTCGTATGACCTTGCTCTTGAAATTTCAAAACAAAATCAAATGACATCACAACTCTCTTGCAAGATGTCCACGCACATTTTTCAAAAACATCAACGCACAGGTACATACCGTGTAAGACACAGAATACAATTCGAATCCTTGTGCAACGGCATTTCTGGCTGCTTGCTCTGGTTCAGGTCCTTTGTTGCTCCACCCATCAGTGAAGACTATCATCACCTGGAAAGTAGATTTCACTTGGATAGCGAGCAAGAAGATCACGGATGATAGGTTACCTTTGTTGCTATACCCGGTCTCGCTCCTTCTCGTTCCTGGCTTTGTTTAAGGCCTTCTTGTATACCTGCTCCTGGAATGAATAGGTACCAATTGGTGAAGAGAAGTGATAATTTATACCTTTTAGAATTTGCAGTGGAATTAACATTGTATTCGCAGAGAACACCCCAAATATAACTTTTCTAAAAACCTGTTTTCTCGTATAACATCCAGAGCATTTTTGCTATTGGCATGTATAATGACAGTTTCTCAGTTTTCAATTTTTCCTCTTTTACCTTTTTTCATCCCTATGGATCCACGTTTTCATCTCGTTCTAATTTTCGTCCTACGTCAATGATCGAGCTTGTTCTTAAGTTTTTCTCGCCTCACTTTGGCCCGCGTACCTTGAGTGTATCAATAAATAAATCTGGATGTAAGAAATTCTCATGTACGTCGCCCAAAGCAATGTTATACTACTCCGCCATGATGGTGTTAGCTGTGAACCTCTACCATCTTAATGTGAACATTGTTGTGATTGTGATACCCTTCTGCCAACAATGTTCATGTCATAGTTGGTGTAAATGCATCACGCGGACCTCTGAATAATCCAAAAATCGCAAAACGAGTTTCTTTATCACGAGTGGTGCCGCTACCGCAGACTATCTATGTATAGTTAGTTGTGACCACACAATAAGGAACTACAGATCAATTGCAAACTCTTTCAACCAGTGCGCGCTTGCTCACCTTTGCGGCCTTAGTTTCCTCATTTACGAATCGGTGTTTCATTAGATTTGCTTGGTCTGGGGTGGAGTCGGGTTGGACACATTCTAAGGTGCAACAAAATTTTATTTGATCATTATCTTCACTCGACAGCCCTCAAAATGATTAACCCAACATTGGTGTTCGTAACAGTAACACTTCCCAAGTATTCTCACATCAATAGCTAATCAAGTCCTTGAACTAATATAACAACTATAAGCGGACTTGGCTAAATGATGTTGCTCTAACCCATTGAAACGAATCGTACAACTATAGAAAAAAGGAATCTTCTACGATGGCTTTCAGGATAACTGGATTAAACTATAGACGAGTGAAATGTTCATAGCTATCATGCCTGAAAATGAAGCGCGCTGTCCAATCGCTTTTGTGGGATAGAAAAGCGATGGACACTGAAGCCCCAGGTCTAACTTCCATGTGTAACCCGCTGGAACAAACCTTTTTCAGCCACCATACATAATCGCAATTCATGCCGTTGACATAAGAATGGGCAAAAAAAGGAAACCTTCCTCTCAGTTAAGATCTGATTTTTTGAGTAAAATTACAAGGGAATCTAATGTGTCTGATTCACTATTCATCCTCAATAATCTGTCCACATCAATGAAAGGGGATAAATGAGCATGGATAAGGTCTGTCGGCTCCATGTCACGGGCCAATCGCAACAAGCCGTTGCTCGTCCCACAGATAAGTATCCCATGAAAAATCATACATGGAGGAAGGAAGAAACCGTGACTGAGATTTCGCCACATTCCGGGGCTCTAAAGCACATGGCACTCACATCTACTGATGAAATAGCGCAAAGAGAACGGAAAAGCGCGAAAAACGCTTGGTGCAAGCTTATTTCGCGCCGCCTGACGTTAGTAGGTCCTGCCACGCTGACGTCAGGACCGCAATGGTGCGCGCTGACGCTGAAAAGGGCATATTCGCACTAGCGTCCGCGGCAATACCTCCGCAGATAGGTGGAAATTTCTGTGTTCTTTTCACTGTTGTGATTCTCTAGCAACCGATTGCACGGTAAGTGAGCTACTTCAGAAGTACTTCAGAAGTGTTGATTATCGTGAGTGCTGCCCCTAACATTAACTTGTAACCATTCCCTAGTTTATCCTCAACGAATACTCTGTTATTTACTATTAATAATGAACCAGCAAACGGTATTGAACTTCGATATCATCCAAGCACAAGTTGGGAAGGGGTTGGGTAGGGATTCTCGAGTAAAGCTGCGATGCCATAATACAAACGCTCTAGCCTTTCTTTTCCAGGACTATGCTTTCCCAAAAAAGTGGTATCTTCCCAACATATTTGAGTCTCCCTGGTCATCATCAAGCTAATAGCATAAAAGTGCGATTCTGTACAACTGAGGTGTCGTTCTCTGGCACTGCATTTGTTCGCCGCGTACGTGACCGCGGACAGATGACACGAAACGGGTTTCTCGAACACAGTGCCCCCTTTGATTATGTGATAATGCCCTCCACCCATATCATTTTCATTACGGGCGTCATGCTTTTCTCGGAAAGCAGTGAAAACCTTGACTTTGCCGCTGCGTTTCGTATCAGCTGTCCTTTGGGACAAAGGGCATGTTAGAAAACGGAGCGCAGGCTGATGACGACAGTAGTCGTTGTTGCCGCATGGAATCAGACGCAGACATGTGTCGAAATAAATTATCGTAAATTTGGAAAGTCCGTCAAAGATCACTGGAGACTAGTGATCAAAAAGCTGTGATTACGAACGAACCTATAGCGGTTGTGCCTCCGGTGCTCTCCAGATGGTTGATTGCATTCAGCACTTCTTGTTGCGTCTTATACTGTTTCAGGTTGAACTTGGTCCGAGTTTTGCCCACGGTGGCAAACGTCACAACGGCAACCTAAGTGATTAGCAGATGAGGAAATGAAGCAATTCTTCAACCCAATCGTAAAAGCTTGAAATAACCGGAACTCGAAACATAAAATTTTGTGAAGGCTTCAGGTAGTATCTGGGATACGCATAACTAAACACGTGCCTATTTCTTAGGGGTAGTTCTTAGTTCTTAAACCACTATTTTTCATCGAATCTTAGCTATCCGTAAGGCCGTTTCCTATGGTGAGTGGCTGTGCTTACTGTAGTTTAGACGACCGTTTTTGTTTGACCCACCCGGGGCCCCAGAGCTTTCATAGAAATTCTCATAGAGATCAGGTTTTCCACATAGTGCCTTCAGATTTTGCATTAAGAGGTGCTTTGACGTGATGGATACGAATATCCTGTCCATTTTGTACCGTAACCTCTTTTTTTCTGGAGCTGCAGGCGAGCAACTGCAGGAAGCCATGAAAAGTCCTCAATTTTGGTGGAATACAGCAGTGTTATATGTACAAAGGGATGATGATAATCGTGATCAGCGTCTGCAGTTACTTTTCTGTGCGAAATTTGTGAGGATTCTGGGAGGTGCCTTAACCGTATGCACACCGTTTTCAACAAGAATGGGGAGTACGATGGCAAAATTGGCATGGTGTGCGTATTTACCACGTAAAATAACCCTGTGATGCAAAGTTTCAACGAAAAAATAGTTCTTGAAATTTTCAGGGTTCCTGATGTGGGATATTGCTCACTACAAGAGAATTTCAGAAGTCCGGACCCGCTCACAAGCACCCCATCTCAACATTGATTGACGATGAGAACGCTGATGTCAATGGAATGTGTGGATACGCAGACAACAAAACTTCCAGGTGATGCGGTGTGTTCGGGCGGGCCTAGACCACCGGTATCGGTAAAAAGGACAGGTTTGCCTCACTGGTAATAAATTTCACGTACGCTCATCTGGTCCTACATATAATTCAAGACCAAGCCGCGTATACTTCGACGTGTAGCCAGTGCAATGAAAGTAAGTTATTAGCGCGTCCAAAAACAAACCTGTGTATGATGTGGTCCAATTTTGAGGGCGCTGATCAATTTCTGTGACATTTCCTTGTAGAATTTTATTATCGGATCGGTTGTGGTTGAAAAGTCAATGACGAGCACAAGGTCCAGCTCGCATCCTGAAATCGGTGAGGAGCGATCAACAGCTTGAAAGCTCCAAGAAACTCCACTGTACCAGTAATCGGATTTGTCGTGGTTGTCGTTGTAGTGGTGGTGGTAGTTGTCGTTGTTGTTGTGGTGGTTGTAGTTCGACATTTCTCCTGAATCATAAACTGAATTGATAAGAGACTTTATGATGATTGTGCTAGTTGTCCGCGTCGTTAGAGTCATTGTTTTAATTGTTCGTCAGTTTTCACATTCCAA
>KN727846.1:10359-23836 GCA_000816745.1 Ancylostoma duodenale | reverse complement strand
GGATGCAGACTAAGATGGATCCTCAATACATTTATTATTGAAGAAGCAGGACCAATAAGAAGTTGAATCAGGTAGCCAGAAAAAAATTACTGGAAAGCGCTGCGTTTAGGAAACACCACATTCCCAAAATTCCCAGGAAAAATAAACACGTAGTTCCCAGTGGAAGACATCAACTCCCTCCAAAAGTTCGCAGTCAAAAAATCAGAACTTTCTTCCAAGCCTACGGAACCAAAACCACCTCCAAAAGCATCTCAAGCTAGCAAACACGGTGATATTCATCTGATAAGTAACTCTAAAAATGACAAATCCAGATCAGAGCTAGGAATCTTCAGTATAATCCTGAGCAAGTGCGTCTACCAACTAGTATCGCTAGATGAGATAGCTCCAATCCTACTACAAGCACAGTTAATCCACTCTTTAGTTGGTTACTGACATTTCTGGCGATTTTGTGAGCAAGTAATGGTAGTGGAATGGATTTTATGCTTCATCTGTGTTCCACAGGAATTTGTTGAGTGGTTCTGGAGTCGAATGCATGCTTAATACTGGTGTCAATTAAAATTGGGGTGGAAACTGTCACATTTCAGGTTGTCTTGGAAATAATTAAATTTGACCCCAGATCGGTTGTTTCCTTGGATAAAACTAGCTAAAGTAGGTCACAAGCCTTTGCGAATGTAGGTGTTGTATTTTTAATTGCAGTTTCTAAGCTGCAAAAAGTTGAAATCCCCCCAAAAAAAACCTCAATTCGCCACTCATCTCATCAGCTTATAGCTGAGGGAGCGATTACCTGCCTGTCTATAGTGGTCGATGATTCTCAAAGTCTAATGGATTTATAAGGATTCATCAAAGTGCAGTGAGGAGGAGGAGCGGTGACGATCTGTTCCAGCACGCAATTACCAACGGATCCAGGTTTCTACACCAAGGAATATTTGCTTTATGAATCGCGGCTGATGAATGTCGCCACGAGGAGACGTGTCGAGACGAAGCGTAAGGAGGTGAATGGAAGAATCCACACCAGCAGAACCTCAACCACTAGCCAAGATCACTCAGCTACGCAATCCGCTTAGTTGTTGGTAGGGCTACATATATGGAAGCAGCCGTGCTCATTTGCATATTACTCTGATCCGTCAGCGCCACAGTTGACGTCACAATCACTTCTTCAACACGTAGTTTGGGGGCAGAAGGGACGTCTCTAAGTAAATGAGCTTCTAAATAAAGCGCGATGTCTGTTCATCTGAATAGGTGCACGAACAGACAACAGCTAGTCAAGTGCTACGCCTAATACCCTAATTTGGCTTTGGGTGGCATTGAGGTGTAGCAGAAGGGAAGAAGCTGCATTAAGCCCGTGATTTTTATCCACTAAAAGGGACAGAACTCTTGGAAGCAGCTGGAGTACAAATTTTTGCGTGGGAGGTGAAATTAGAACCAAAAGGCAGGTGTATTCGTATGAGGAAGAGGACTAGTAAGATCAGAAAATGTGAAAACCGACACTTCTTCCAGCAGACTTAGAAGAGAGATCCAGAAAATCCTTGAGAAAGGGATTGAAAGCTCGAAGGCCAGAGAATGTACATACCAATGTTGCTAACGATATGCGATACCAACTTAGATTATCAATTTACTTTGGCAGGTGTTTCGGAGAGCTGACGTCGCACATGGCCAATGTTAGCATGCAGTGCACGAAACAAGAAAATAGAGTCAAAATTCTGAATCACAGCACCCGTGTGTAAGCAGCAGATGAGCTCTGCAAATGCTGAGTGATTACGTGGGAATGATGCGGATTCCACTCGTTGTTAAGAGCATTGTGATAAGTGCATGGATACTAAGGAGAAACGGGACAGACAGTTACGTCGGCCCAGAAGAGATCCAAGAACGAGAGCCAGCCAGTCAGTCAGCCAGAATCGAAGGTTTGCGGCCATCCCGCGAATGCGGAGACCACAAAGTTGGGATACGAGAGCGGTTACCAAGGCTTATAGCTGATGCTACAATTAACATCAGGCCTCTATTGAATCACACTGTGTGAGCGCGCTCTTGCTGGCTTGACTACGCCACTTACCCAACTATCTATTGACGAGCGTTTGAGAGCCACGTCTGGACAATGCTCATCACACTCATCACCGACGAAGTTCGCATAGCACGTTCTGTGCTCTCTACGATTACGGATACGTAACACGTTCAAGATGAGAAAGCTTCCAAGGGTGAGTAAGAGGAGAAACTGGTCGAAATCAAGGCTAAAGCCACGTCGTACGAAGTCAGTGATGAATGGGACAAAAGTTGGTGCATGGAGAGCGCCTGAGGGATGAAATCCACCAACTAAGTCGTGCAGAGTTGGCCGCCGCGGCTAAGCGGATTCCTCTTGAAACCCAATTTCGGCGCGGGATCACAACTCTTTGACTTGTCAGCGGCCGGCGACCACTAACACGAGTAATCTAATCACATGCTAACCCCACGGAGCTATCACACCCGCTCCGAGTCAACACTCAAGGGCCATCGCCCGCGGCTCCGTCGTCCCGTCGCGGCGCTTTTCGCCTCCATTCCATTCCGCCATCAACGCCCCGGCCAAGTACGAGAGCGCTGCTTGTATTACAGCTGAGTAGCCGAAACTTCGTGCCATCGCGGGCGCGGATGAAGATGTGCAATAGCGATGCTGGTGGGATATGTGCTGCAATAGCGACGCTGGTGGGATTAGTACAGAGACATTACTGCAACAAAAGTACTCATAATAAGGGTACAATATCACACTTGTCTCTATGCCCAGGAGTATTCCCGTGCACCGTCCATGAAAGCACTGAAGCGATGTGGAAATGGTGCTGGAAGGTGAAAAAGTCCAGTGAAGCACGAGGATGCGAGATGCAGTGTCTGCATTGTGAAAGGTAAGTAATCAATGGGAGAAATGTCTCGATGATAAAAGCACGAGAGTGGACAGCGGATGCCACAAGGACAAGAGCGGTCGGTGTGCACAAAGCCGTAGGAGGCACACAGCTTCACTAGGATATCGAGATAAGCAAGTGGAGCGACTCCTATTAGGCGATAATGGGAGGCTATCGCTGGCATTTCGCCCATTACCGTCGAATCGCCGCTTCGCTGCGCTCTCCAATTAGTCGACATGGTGTCTTCTCAACGGCCTCGCCCCCCTTTGCCTCACTACCCTCACTCCGTGGCCACTAACGAAACCACTTGTACATGTCGTCGGGCAGTGGATGTGTACGGGATTCGCCTCCAGCCAGGCACGTCTTCTCGTCGCTTCTCCTGGCACTTTATGCAGGCGGCAGCCAACCAATGCCCGTCCGAGTCCAATTACGTCGCCCGCCAGGTATACGGTGGATGGTGCGCGCCCCCAAAAAATCGCCCCATCTGTCGGAAATCGTATTTGTACTCCTCTGAAGACGGAATAAAACAAGAGTAAAAATGTTTTTCACTCGAAGGGCTCAGCGTAGATGCAAGGCCCTCCATCGCAAGTATGCTATGCTGCAGAGGACCACTACTGGGCTCAGGTATTCAAGTTGAAACGAAAACATGTGTAAGGTGTTGTTATGCCATAATACAATGGGATGCGAACATGCGAAGACGTGCACTGTGAGGACGAGAAGCTCGCTGGGTGCCAGGGGAGACTCATTTAGCTCGAGCCACCACCACGCGGCCGCAAGTGACAAGTTACTGTGAAATTGGAGTGGAAGGCGCAAATGAAAAGCGCGCCACTGCCAATTAGCCATCGTCCTACGGTCGACTGAGCGAGAAACAGAGACAGCGTCCCTCTCGATATCTCTCGAAACGAGGAAAAGCAGTTATAGAGTTGTCCGGATCACCAGTTATTTCGCAGCCGCTGCACTTTTGCAAGGATTCGTCCCGTACATCGCGGAACATTGACGCGGATTATCCTTGGAGTACTAATTCAACAACAATCCGTGGATAGCTGGAGCACAGAAAACATTCACAAACGTTACTAGTGAAGCACGTCGATGTGAAGGCAGGCAGGATTTTAAAGGATCTCTGTAAATGAGCACTGTCGATGTTGCGTGTACTGTTGTTTTGTCGCCAACGAAACGACTGGATGCTGTGATAAGTGAAGGTGAGTAGACAAAAGCTAGTGGAGGGAGGAAGTGAGAGGTGAAGTAAGAGGACACTGAGAGAGAAACAGAGTCACTCGGCCCCGGTTGCCCCCAGGGCAAAGCGACATCTGATACGTCCATACGTCCATGCCCATCTCGCCTCCTGTGTACACTGACTACCACTTGTGTTCAACTTCTTAACGTTAAAACTGTCACTTTGTCTGGAAACTGACAATGTGTACGGCCCCGTAGCAAGAAAACTTCTAAGCACCACGCTTGGGGGAGTAATAGAGCCAATTAACTTATGAATGGTCAAAAATATAGCAAATTTTATCAAGTTAAATAGTCTAGAACAGTCATCACAGTGATGAATTAGCTGCTACTCCTGCTTAGAGAAAACCCAAACCTTCGACCGCACTGAGGAATAAGTATAGGCTACCTCTGAGACAATGCCACTTGGGTGTCCAGAAATTTTGAAGGAGGCAACTTCTAAAAGTACTACATTACCTCGAACTACACAAAACTAAGACGTGTACACGTAATTTGAAAAAAGGAGGTGGTCCTCATGTCATTACGCAATAGGATTTTTTTAAAGGAGTATGATACAAGAAAATGGTAGAAAATAGCAACTATGATGGACGAAGGCAAAAGCATTTCTGGAAAATAACAGGAATAGAAGGATTAAGGAAACTTTCCATCCAAACAACATCTTTTTAAAGCGAAAACATCGTCCCCTTGGAAAAGTAAAACAAGTAAACTGGAGGAAGTTTTTTCTTTTGAGTTTTTTTTTTTTTTTGAGAGGGTGCATAAATCTATCGAAAGCATCGTAAGTCCAACAAAATTCCCTTAATTGTGTATATTTAGGAAAAAAACTCAGCCCAACACTACCTCCAGAGCTAACCTCTTCTGGAAATATAATGGGAGTACACCTAACACTTAATCACTTCCAATAAAGTTTCCAACTGTGCAAAAAATCCAGAATTTAAGACATGTTATTCACCAGACAAGTAGAGGGAGAGACATGCACCATGTGACTGGTTATAGTCATCATCCTTTACCCATATGTAGCGGCGAAAGGTTAATACACTGCACAAAAAGTTAAGAAAATCCTTAGGCTGTATTTATGTATAAAAATGCTACCTGAGATGATGTGGTCTCACTGTGAAGAGGTTGATAACTGGTTCTACGGAAGAAAGTATAAAATCACGAAGGATTGTGGTAATCTTGTCTCATCTGCCAGTCAAGGATGATTGGCAACTGGCAGCAAACCATCAGTTTTTTTTTCTCACGCCAGGTCTTCTGGTAGCCTATGGTGCCTGGTCGGATAGCGTTAAATTTGGGGCATCTAGGGATAAGGGTTTATTAATTTAAACCTATTTTGAGAGCTATTTTACCAGTAGCGCAAAATGTATCGTGTATACGGCAATCCAGAGATGACTTGAATCTCATTTGCTAGCCTTGTGGATACTGCGTAAATCAAAAAGTATTCTTAGGGTGAAAAAATAAAATATCGATGTAGTTCAGGTTTCGTACTGAGTTCTTATCCAGGAACCTCGATGGAAGAGTTGGACTCTTGACAGAGCTTGTCAGAACAGATTGGGGTCTCTAGAACCACTACATCTTAGGGGAAGATCCGCAACGATCCAGGACGCCTTCAGGAATATGTAAAATATCTATCAAAAGGATTACACATCCTTTATGTATATTTATCTGTTATGCACTATTTCCACAGATGCTTCAAGACTAGAACTGACCGTACCCATGTGTCCTCCTCAATTCTGGAAAATTCGCCTCAGAGCGGGTAAAATTGGCGTAAAGCGTTTCAATTCTTACACACAAGAAGTGATGTTTCACGATGTTTCTCGAAAGTTGAGGGATCCCGATTGCACCGCGTTGTATACCAGTGTGAGAGTGTCCAATTACATTCACCTCTGCTTTTCGCCACGCGCCTGCCGCTGGTGTATGATTACCAGCACGAGATGATTCGCAGTTGACAATCGCACCGGACGGCAATCAGTGCTCGTTTACCCTCATTTCAGTGGATTCGAAAAAAATAGGAGGGAATTCAAGGGATTTATAAAAGTTTTTTGATCCTGGATAACTCTGGATACCCTGATTGGGAACGTTACTAGTAGCATCAGGTGTACTACTGTAAAACAGTACATAGTGGGATGCTTTAAAGCAATAGGAAACTGTGATCTTCAACGTTACTCAGAATATACAGCTTCCTGGAAAAACTTGTGTATTCTTGCGCCTCAGCAGGTGGTGGTAAGGTGCAAGAAGGAAGTAAATCCGTTAAATTTTGCCAGAAAACTCGTACGCTTTAGAGACCAGGATGGCTATGAGCTTCTTGTGAGCGCTCATGAACACTGCTACAAAAGTCACCAACATTACCAGTATGAATAAAAACCTATAGAATAAGAGCTTCAGTTAGCTGCAATCCACAATATTCAGAATATTCAGAGGATTTTTTTCTCCGCTAGAATTCTGTTGATTCCCAACAGTGTTTCCTTGGATATTCCTTGATTTTAACAACATTTCCTATATTTCAAGACAAATGCTGTCAAGTCTTGATATTTCAAGAAAGAGTGTACTTCCACATTCAAATTTATTCATTGCGCTCATGAGGTACATATTTGCGGCTTAGGTCTGCTATGTAAGTTCTCTCCCAAAATTGAGGGGCCGGGGGGGGGGGGGGTAGGGCAGGGGATGAACGCTTTTGTTTTCAGTATCTGATTCCGCCTTATTCAAGCTTTCATTTTCATATTCTATATCCCTTCATCGTCTTAATGTTTGAAACTGTTCGAAGCGGTTTCACTAAAGAAAAAGAGAATAAAAACTAATAACGTACCCTGCCAGAAACGTAGAGCCAAGTAGCAGTAATCGAGTTAGTGTTTCTGAAAAATGATATTAAAAATAATTATTCGGATGAAGCAAAGTGTACGTTAGCGACATCATGGAATGAACATCTGAAGGAAGCCCTGGAATGAAGTCCGCTGGGATGAAAGCAAAGAAGGACGATAGGAAATGTCGTCTGTCTATAGAAAAGTCATAATGAACTGTGTAATATTCTAGCGAAAGGCGAAGGATCGTATTCAGACAACGGTATGGCAGATAAGACGATGAATCACATGGAAAATATCGGCAGATCCTAAGCAGATGATATCTATCCACCCAGGCTACGTAGTGGTCATAACAAGTAGAAATTCACAAATTCTAGGCAAGAAGATTTCTGAAGTCTGGAATGGTTAGCATCTCACCTTTTTTGTGTTTCGGATATTACTCACAGAATACATTTGATAATAAAGCTTTTAACTTGGACAGAAAGACATGCCCACAAACTTCCAGGGATCCCTTTCACTTCAAAGAGCGGCTTGGGAAAGAATGTGAACCATATGAGAAGGGCAGGAGGGCAGCCACGAAAACCATTCGAGTTGACCAGGTTCAGAAACTGGCAGACGCGTTCAGGAAAAAGTACCATATACGTACATATAGTAATCGATGTCCACTTACATCCGTATAAGGAAAGGGATCTCAATGTTTTCCTGCATTTTAGAATCAATCGAGAACAATTACGTAAAGAACCGGGGTATTCCTTGGATCATGTGGATGATGTGGAAATTTTGGGAATCTACGGTTAGAGAGCATGTATTCCAACAACGGTTCAAAAAATCTACTACAGATGGATGGAAAGAAGACGTGATCTGGCATTAATGGGCGCAATACTTAAGAAATTATATGGAAAAAGCGAAAAGAGTAGTAAAATGACGGAGTGAATGTCCAAGGATAGTGATGACGAAAAGAACTGAGAAGACAACAAATACAAGTTTTCACTTGCTTTGAATCCCTTTTTGCTCCTTCGTCCTAGATCGTCTGGCATACATTGCTATGTGGGTTAAGATCGTAAAGCTAGTAGATCCAGGATGTTCAGCTGTTCCGACACTTTTTATTTTACTTATCACTATATATAAAATCATCCAAGAAATGTCCCAGCTAACAAGCATTACGGGTATTAGAGAGGCACCGATAGGACCAATTATCACCCTAATCCTAAACAATTTGCTCTCCTTATATATAAAAAAAAGTGGAAGGCCTTTCGCAAGTGTACGAGAACAGGGTATCCATCCCTCCTGGCAAAGTGCTACTGAAATGAGCAGATTGAATGCCAAAGGATAATATCAGTTGGAAATCTAACCAGCAGCAGTGATGTGACGCTGAAATTAATGAAACAATGCTATTGATGGAGGTTTCAAGTGCGATGACGTGCATTTCAAGGATAACACGCAGGATAGTGTCTTTTGTAACCGATGCGAACAACTGTCGATTGTATCGCAGAGGACAAGATCGCGAAAGCGAAAGGAAGAACGGGAGGCACTGGGTCACAGGGATGAGAGTGAGTGGTGAAAAATGCAAGAAAAATCGTAAGGCATTGTCGAAGGAATATCTGCTGCTAGTTGATTGCTGATGAGAGAGGTTTCTCTCGAGATTGATGATTTTAGTCCAATTTAAAAAAGGACTATTCATACAGATTGCAGACGTAAAGTTAAAGATCTTGATTCTTGTATATAAGTTGGAAGGCCATCAACAAAAAAAAAACAATTTGATATATGTATGTACATACTTATTTCAGAACATATTCTGAAAATGTAGATGACCGTACGGACATAGCATGCGCATCAATTTATTTAAAAAAAAAACTCAACAAGATGGCCACAAGTTATTCTGCAGGAGAATCCGACAACCGGTATGCTCCCTTGAACAAGTTACTGCACGACGTTACAAAAATATGTAGTTGTTGAAAAATCTTACAGAAAGTGATCCAAAGGTATCTCCCCCCCCCTCTCCATCATTCCATCAAGCGTTCTGAACTTTCTAACTTTCTAAATTCATCACCATCACGTAGTAAGGATCAATGATAAGGAAGCATCAAGGTTTACGAACGGATTTACTGGAACTACAGAACATGATACCCATAAATTCTCAAGTGTTGAAAAGAATTGCGTATAGATCTAGGAAATAACTGGACTGTCAAGGCACGAGTCACCTTTATAACAGAACGCTGGTCAGAAATGCGATTCCGAATTGTTGGAGTGGCGCGGATTCCATTTCTAGTGACTCACAGTTAGTCACTACCTTGGTCAGATGTATGTATAATGCCTGGGAATAGAGGATAGCTATGCTACTTCTGATATTATGGTCAAATACAAATGAATCTGAATTTCCTGGTTGCTCCCTGGTAACCAACACACGAATTCTTACTTTGTAGTGGGATTTGCATCTAAGAAAAGATAAATTTGGCAGAGAACAGCGGGGGGAATCTGATACACCAATAATATTGAGAATCCACTTATGAAAATGTTCAACAATTGTGACCGTGATAAGAGTGAGTATCAAAAAATCCAGATTATCTCTGAAGAAAGTTTATATGAAAGGCACGAGCCACACGTGAAACAGTTCTCCTACATATACATAGAAGGTAGGAAAGAAAAAGGAAACTAGAAAAATCGACAAGAAGGAACTAGTAGAATCCAGAAAAAAACTAAAGAATGCTTCATGTGGGCAAATTTATTCTATTCACACTGTAGAGCAATTTCCTAACTAACTGTTGAGCGTTAACCCCTCGTTATGTTTAGGTATTAGATTCTATAACGGTCTTACCGAGATCGAGTCAATCGAATAACGCGATCCCCCATTCATTTCAAACAATTGACATATTCAAAACCTATATTTCCTGAAGTCCAACTAGTTCCTGCGGCTTGCACTAATTCGAAATTTGATTCATTCAAGTGATTACTCGAATACTGGATCGACATCATCGTCAAATGTCTAATGCTTTTGTCTGCAGAAGAATTGTCGCACAGAAGAAGAAGAATCGCAAGAATTGTCCCGTTTTAATCCACAGAGCATAGTTGTTTGATTTCGGAAAGAGCCACACGGTATGGATACGAATCAAGGAATACACCATATCCTCATCTTGGATGGAACAGATGATATGGTACACAATACATACATACACAGGAAACTCATCAACTACGTAAAATTGGCGTCAACCAATAACTCTGACCCGGCTTTTAAAACCTTTCGAAAACACTCGATTTTTGGAAATCTCCGAAAACATTTCCGAAAGCATGACACAAGTTACCTCACAATGGCAGTGATACATAGGTTAAATGTGCAAATTGCGAAGTTCTTGCACTGGAAATGTCCTCATTTAAGAACTTTCGAGCGTGAAAGTCACGATGTGCTCACAGAATGGAAGCTTTGTTGAAGAAATAGACTAACATAGGTGACATGAGTTTACTTTAGTTCCAATAAGTTACTCAGGCAAACCTGCGGAAAACCGCCAGGGCGAACCGATGTGACAGGAACTCAGCAAAAAAAAAACATTTGATGGCGGTCACTTGTCGACTTTCTGCTGCGGTCCATCGGCAAGTTTGTTTGAATAGGCATTTATAAGTAGACGTGTTCCTTTGAAAAATAGTTTTCCCAAAATATGAAAGGGTACAAATTGAATTAATTGAATTGGCGCCCTGAGACAGTAGCGTATGCTCACGTAAGACTCCTCATTCTAAGTAAAAGAATGGTGCAAAAGTATTGCACCACCACCACCAACACTCTTTTTTTTCAAGCAGTTACAAAATTATGGTTTATGGATTGGACCGAGTCTGCCAATTTTTATAGTCGAGAAATACCAGAACATTCTACCGCAAATCCATCTTCTTTAGTACTGTCAATATAACTAGAGATACCTTCGTGTTTAACAGAAATAGTTAACAGAACAATGAAATCATGCAAAACTATAAAAACAGGAAGTATTTTAGGAAAACCATATCCTTCAAATTTTAGAAAATATGTAACGAGCATACCTATTTTAACCTATAGCAACAGTTACCCTGGTCAAATGTTCGTCACCTCTACCAGAAGCACTAGAAAATTTCCAAAAAAAAAGTTCCAGAAAAAGCAAATGCCTTAAACAAAAAGAAAACCTAGCTAGTAATGCGGACAAGAATAACAGCGAAGAGCCACATCTTAATGATGGCGAAAAAGCCTAAAATAACGTCACTCAAAAGTCCTTAATCGAGTCCTGGAACATTGTTCTCTTTTTTTCCAAACGTTGTAGTTCTAAAACATCAAAAAATCAATCTTTGCCCATGAGAAGCAGTGATAGAAGAAGATTCGAGGGCAAGCAGATGACAATTTCACGTTCGCTGTGTCGAGTTCAAAATGACTCATCACCTAAGACCAAATCACAGAGTTCATCAATCCAGACAATAAACAGATAAAGAGTCTCACTTCTCGGAGTAAGAAGCATGTTCATTGCAAACCTATGTGTAATCCAACCTGTTTTCTTGGTGCCAAGTGAAGAACAAACCTGCTGTGCAGTTCATTTTATGACCTATGGACCCGCTTAAGAAAAGAAATTTGAGTGCAGAAGGTACATCAGTGCTAATGAGCGGAGTTTCTCCACACAAAAGTGGTCTCCAGGTAGGATAGGAACAAATTTCTAAATGCAACAATGAGATGAAAATCTTGAAAGCGTGAGGAATGGAAAACGTCAGTTATTATAATACCTGTCAAATGAGGAAATTCTTGTCAAATTGGCGGTAAATTCATAGCAAATACCTAACAGAACCTCTCAGCTTTAAATTACAGAATGCAGCTGCTTGGATAAATTGAACATATGTAATCCATGAAATAACTTTTTCAATTAGGCAGAGATGTTGCACATTAGTGTAGAACAACATATCCAAAGAACATTGCACGAAAAAGAAAATTAGCAAAGCTTTTGAAGAAAGAACATTCTAATCTTTTCTATCAAAGTAAACCTAAAATTAGCAGCTATACTTAAGATGAATGAAAATGTTCACAGCAACTGCTGCATCCAGAAACAGGGATTTTGGATTCCACTTGAAACAGACATGATATCGCCTAACCTTAACTCTCTCCGCAGATCTACCACTCACTGAATTTGTATTTCTCCATGTATTTATAAAAATCCACAAATGTAGGACAGAAGATAACTCTCACTAGCCAAATACACCTCGCTTCCTTCAGAAAGCTCGCTCCACAAGGAGTGTTGCTTCAGATTTTTCTACCAGAAAATAATCACTGGGTGCCAGATCCGGACTTCAAGGTGAGCGACTCAGAAAAAGAATCCGCAATCGCTGGAACGGCTATTCTCGACTTGTGAACTGGTGCGTTGCATTGCAAAAGCTGATTTCTATGGGCAATCTGTCCGCGGAGTTTTTACCAAAGAAACGAGAGTAGCATGGATTCTCCCTATTTATACGAAATCTGCAATCACGGGAAGGAATAAATTTACATTTGAAATGCACTACGAAGCCTTGATTTAAGATGTATATTCGTTTATTTGTTTATTCACTGCACTCGAAAGTGAGCCAACTAGTTACCATGGGGGTAAAACCTACGAAGAGAATGATAGCAAATTATGAAAACAAAAAGGAAATCTAAAATACAGCCATAGATTCCAACTGATGGATTTCTAGAGGGCTCACTGCCAGGAAAAGTGGTATTGGATTGAATGCATCACATCCACAATTTCCCAAAGTAATCTCACCTTTATTACTCAATAGCAGTAAAACGATTTGTATAGTACTCTCAAATAGCTACATATGAGGATCGACCAAAAAGCAAATATAGGAAAATTAGCGCAATTCTATGGGAGAAAAAAGAGGAAGTTGGATTAACGAAACATGTAAACATTACTCGTAAAAACGTAAAAATGAATGGATAATGATCTTACGCAAAAATTCTTATTTATTGGGTGCTCTATAAACTAGGAAGTGGAAGCTCAAATACAGGGTGGCCGAAAATAACATGTGTAATACTAATTTAATGCTATAATAACAGGAGCTACCACAAGTCTAGAATTCAGGAATAGTTTTTCTAATTACGAACTCTAAGACGGTTTTCAGAATAGTTTTAATCATATTGAGAAGAGGTCACATAATACTACCATTACTCAGAATATTCGGATAGGTATCAATAAACCAACAATGAAACCTTGTCTTGAGAGGCACTTTTCAGTTGTCAATTAATAAGGAGATGTGCCAAAGAAGTTAAGAAGGATGTGCTTGCGAATGAAAACGAACGCAGGAGAGAAAGCAAACCCGCGGCATGACCTTCTCGAAATGTGACACTTTTGGAGAAGTGTTGCAAAGTCTTGGAAGAGAAATTCGCGTCACTTTCTCGAGGACTTTCACACACAAAAATAGAACGGTCTGTGCGCGAGAAGTGCAGCGGATGAACTGAATAGATGCCCGAACGAGATAAGAGGCATCCTATCCGCGGTGGAAAAAAATTGAGAGCAAACCACAAACTGTAGCCTGGATGTGTGATCGCCAGGAATACGGTTAACGATGAGGCTCAGCGACGATATATTCTGATTGGAGGGAGGGAGGTGTAAGGGGGGG
>KN727846.1:0-10066 GCA_000816745.1 Ancylostoma duodenale | reverse complement strand
CCCCCCCCCCCCCCCTTCTCAAAAAGTCAGCATTCGGTTTTCGTCGGTTCGCGGTACGGCGACACCAATTACTTTACAGTTAACAGAGAAAAATGAACATCAAATTGATACAATGTGAACGGTTGAACTGTCTCGAACGGCGAAAAAACGTCGCTGCACCGAAACCCAGAAGAGATTTCTCGAAAGTGAAAGCATCCAGTGACCCTCATCTGCCCACCGCGAATACAGCGCCGTCCACATCCAAAGAGGACCTGGGAAAGAACGTCGCTAACGGACACCACTGCAAGAAATGCAGAACCAGAATCTGCAGAGTCTCCTGATTGATCAGTCAATGGAATTTCGACCATCGTGAAGCAAAAATAAGGATCTGGAAGACATCGCTGCAAAACTTCGAGGTTAAGAAAGCCGCCCAATTCACAGCATTGCTACCATAACTATGACAGCATTCCTAGGATGTAGGCAAACCAGATATGAACAATGGCCTTAGCAGTGATCGTTCGCCCGAGAAAATTTGTTGACAGAAGTGTAACCAGGTCAAAAGAAAATGACTGTGTGCAGTTATATTTGGTTCATGAGGACATGACTGAACTGGTTCAAGGAATCCTCGATGTCCTTGATATTTTAAGATAATTTTATTGAGGCCAATCAGCTCAGCACCTATGGCTGTAAACTGAAGAATCAAGCTTATATTAAGCAGATGCAGTCAAAACACACTAATTTGATTGTGGAAAGTTGCATCTTCTAGAGTACGAGAAGTTCTAAGTAATAGCATGTTATCAAAAAAAAAAGCAAGATGTAGCTTATCTAAATCTTATTTACGTTTTTACGCAAAATTCCACTGATCTATTCGTATGAAAAAGTACAACATAGAAGCCCTCATCGCTGAACACAACAGTAACATCAGAAGAAACCTCATCACAGCTCATTCTTGAAACATTATATTTATTTATAGTTTATTAACACGTTTCCATGTTTACAGAATGAGGCCCAGCCGGCTACCGAACAGATTTCTATGGAGAGAACGATCATTGGAAAATCGAACGAGCCACCAGAAAGAAAGCGTGGTTCAGACAAGTAGAAGAATTTGATACTGTGAAATGTCACTAAGTATGTAGGAACGAATATTCGAATTCGAAAATGATAAAAATCCGACTATTCGAAAAGGAGAAAGTCCTAAGGTGCTGGAGAGTATGACGTGACGTTTATCTCTGAATTCCAATTATTATTCGATAGCGAATTAGTTATATAGGGAATTATCTATTCTAGCACCATATTCATTGATAGTCACTGAAAAGCTTCCTCAAGAAACTAGCAACTTTAATACTTCACTTTGAAGAAAGTAGGAGTTGTAGACAAAATGTTTAGCGAAACTATCTGTGAACAAATTTAGCACCTTCTGAGTGTTTAGCTAAACCATCCGTGAACAAATTTAGCATTTTCCAAGGGATGCTGAACGATGATTTGAAATGTCTCATAGGAAGGCAAAACTTAACAGATGCAGAGTTTAACTCATGCTCCAGGGTAAATCCAGATGTATCCTGAGGATATTTCAGAAGTCGCTGCTTCGTATGACTCGAACGAGAGAAAACCATGTCAAAACTGAGAGAGAGGGGACAAATGGCAAAAAACTGTTCAAACGCTTCTGAACCGGCGTCCTAAATGGACTGAATGAATTTTATTCAATTGAGTTCACCGGGATGAATTCACAGTAAACAAAAGAAAATCATATGTGAAATAAACAGGTGAATAGAACAATGCATCTGTTGAAGGGGGAAGCATCTTACAAATCAGAAACAAGAAAAAGAATTATCCAGCAATCAAAGGAAAACAAGGTGCTACTCAGTACAACATGGAAGTGGAAGTTACATTGTTTTAACCAAAAATGTAGCATTTTCTGCAAAAGAGAAATCGCTCGCTGATTGATAGAATCGACGCTTGTCGTTGTTCGGAAAGAATCCGGTTCAAGCAAGCGAAAGTTGCTCGATCTGATGAGAAATGCACTGTACTTAGCGCGCGCGCTCCCGTACGTGTTCGGGATAGGATTTTTCAGTCATGGATGGAGACGAACACCTACATTGACAGAAGATCTACATTTTAGTCTGAGGAAAAAAACGGTTCTAATTGAAAAATCCTAAGAATTCGGGCTGATTTAGCCAACAAGGGCAAGAAAACAGGCAAATTACGTGAGGAGCATGTTGTTGTCTTCAGTGTAGCAAGCAGAAGAGCACACTGAATGTACTAGGCGAGGAGTTTGGGAAACTGACGGAAAAATTAATAGTTTCAACGGTTGATGCATGGGAGTGACTAGCTGTGCGGACGGCGCACGTCATCAAAACATGTGAGAGAATCGAGGTGGTGTGAATTCCTGGAGCAATCCACGACGAACAATTTTCGTAATCGTAAGTATTCATCGGCGTCTGTCAACACACCACAGAAGGCAAAATGGTGGCGTCTTCGCACCAGTTTTTCCTTGTCGCTTAGCGGACACCGTTTAGATAAAAATTCTGGTCAGAGAATGGAATACACCTTGTAGAGGCAGCTAATTCATTAGGATTCAATGACGATGGAGAGGCTATAGAGGGGGTTGCTGCAGAAGTGGTGGGATCGAGGACCTTGCAAGGATCGAGGGAAAAGGAGGATGAGGATGAGAGGATACTCAGGCAAAATAGCAGATTTCATCGGCCATTCTAGGTCAGAGCTTCAGAATTGACGAAATAAAGACACGCAGTAGAGAAATCTACAAGGAAAATTAAGAGGCTAAGTTATCTGAGGTGCAGCCACTACATTAAATTTTCTGGATTTACTCATCCAGATGGAATCAATCAATAGCAAAAGAGATTACTTCACAAGAAAAAAGCGTTCTTACGTAATTATCTCCGAATTCGAATTGAAGCTGGTATCTGTTGTTTGCGCTATAAAGAACTGCCGCGCCCTATGATAACAAGTTGATAAAAAAACCCCATAGGGTCATTAACCATATCAAAGCTGTTCCCACTAAAATGGAGCAATTCTTCCCGGATGCTGTATAGCGTGAGTGCTGACGCTCCAGGTGCAAAATCGGCCAAAAACGACATCTTAGGAATAAATTGAGCCAATAAATGGAGAACATTGATTATTTTAGTGAAATGGGAGGAATTTAAGACAAAAAGAGGACGAATTCCAGGATGATATCATAGCACGGATGCAAAGGTTTCAACGGAATGCCTGGAAGGATCCGTCCAGAATGAGAAATGGCTCCATGGCATGTTTCCAAATTCCGCACTGATTTGAATGTGTGGTGGACGCGACGCGCCCGCTTCGCACGTCCACGAGCGTTCCACTCACTTTCGAGGACGACGGCGATGTTGGTTCACCCACATAACGTCGTGCGAAACACTTTACTTTCGTTGATCGCCGTGACGGTGCACTTTACTGGTTACCAAAGTTACGTCCCGCTGTTCCCAGTAAGTTAATGTTGCTTGGAATTGCTGCAAAACGAAAAATCCTCGGAATTTCTGGAAAATTTGAGCAAGAAGAGGTGTAAATCCTTTTGCAACCAATTCTTTTATGTGTCGCTGATGAATAATCTCTCCATTTTCTCACTTTATCATAAGCTCGGAACAATTCGAACAGGAATTAAGTATTAGTTCGATATTGAGGCGAGCATTGCACCAGATTCGAATTTATTCTTGAAATCCCCCAAATAGAAAAATATGAGTATTACAATTTAGAAAACGCACAAATTTTCTTGGAAAACGTCCCTGAAATCGTGGAAAAGAATATGAGAGACACTGTCTCCTAAAAGAGTAAGCATTGTAGGTGTAAATTATGTGAAATCAGGGCGAACAATGATAAAACAAATCAACAAAGGAAAAGAAGGGCAGATAAGTCGCAAATCCTCCATTTGAGCCAAAAATTAAAGGCAGATCCCTGTTGATCCTTATTTTTCAACCGAAAATAATCAATTTTCAAGGAAAGGAGTTGTGAGAAGTGGACAAGTTTTTTAATTCTGGATGCATTTTTCTCCAGGATCAAGAATTTAGCTTTAGGAACGAGAATGACGCATAACCTGAAGAAATGTTTCCGAATTTACCGCACAAGTTACCACTTGTTAACATTTGGAATTGGTCAAGGAACACCGGCTCCATGAGTAATTTCCGTACTTAAACTCAATAGCATTGGAGAATGAAGCTATCTGAGAACGTTCCATTTGTCCCTTGAATTTTACTCCGGGACAGTGCGGAAATTACAGAACTAAAACATTTCTGGAAGAGAGCTACATACTGGATGGAAGCTCCAACTAATGGAAAAAGCTACGTTCTCGTCTTGAAAGGAAAAAAGAGATTTCTACCCTTACCAGGTCTGAAGCAACCGCATTTGTCAGACGCTCGCTGAGGCTTGAGATGTCCTTCCACTTTTGCTGATTAAGCAAGGTCAGAAAGCAATAAAAACAAACGTCGACAGTGACGCTCTGCGAATTTAGGAGCTGGGTGCATTTTCTATGTATCTTTCCTTATTGAAGAACTACTACAAAAGAACTACTACAATACTTACAAATGGGAAAATTCTATAAGACAACAATGGGAAGTCCATGTTCTTTTCACGACTTCGGCAAAATGAAGGCAATTGGAATGAAAACTATGTAGATAAATATAAGAGCAAAAATGACACGGGAAGCAGAAGGAAGAACAATAAAGAAGAGGGAAATTAGAGGGATATACGTGTTTTGGGAAAATAGTGCGAAAATGCTGTTAGGAGAGAGAGACGACAACATGTATCAGGATGTAACATAAGTTTTCGCTGTTTTGAGATTTTCGAGAAAAAGAACTTTTATAAGAAATCGAGCGACAACACATGTTCGTGTCAATAGAATTATGTACCGCAACAATCGCTGGTCATCTGCCATTCTTGCAGCGAAAAGTCGACTCTTCTGCTTGAAATTTTGCGGACTACGAGGCAAAGAACGGGGTTGGGTAGTGCTGGAGGTCAATCATTGACTTTGGAAAGTCAGTTCTCTTACAAGAAGACATTCTTACGATGTGATAAGTGGCATTTGTTAAGACGAGAATTTGCGCTACATGATATGCTGTTGAAAACTCCTCTACAAGCTCATCTTCTTTCCGGAGAGCCCGAACACCAAAATTAAGGAACCCTCCGCTGTGTGGCAAAATGGAGCGATTCCCACAGAATGCTTGGAACCTGCCATAAAATTTTACCAATTAGGGTCCGCAAGCAGGTGGTGTTTCTATCAACAATGAAAGAGATCCCACCTTATTTCGCTTCAATTCCAAAGAGAAAACGGGATAATCGAGATTCTGGTCCTACAAGTTTGGTGTTTGTGCTTAAGAACAAAGAAAGAGAAGTGCCAGAGAGAATGAAAACGGCACCGAGATTAATCCAGTCAAATTTTGGTTAGCCTCATGCAATGTTATGGCCCGTTTATACAGAACTTGCCTTCTGGAATCTGCTTTTAGAGTCTGCCTTCTCGAAGGGCTCACTCTTATGACAATCTCATTTTAAAATGCGACGAAAAAATAGGTTTTACATTCCCTAATGTTCACGAGATAAATGATGACTAAAATGCTGTATGCGAAATCTAATCGCCTTTAAAAACTCTTGTGCAAAAATAGCGAAAACTTCCTATAATATTTTGCTAATAATTATTCGATAATTTGCTCTATTTCTTACATTGCCTTTGTTGTTTGGAATCAGAGGCTGAGAAAGCAAGGCTTGACTTTGCTGAGAAGGTACCATCCATAAGTTCCACAGCATTTTCTTTTCTTAAGACCCGTTGGTTCCGATCTTTTACCTTGAACATCCTCTTCTCTACAGTTTTGAGGATTTTAGCTTTCCGCACACACTTCGATCTCTGTCAGTAACCGAATTTCTCAACGGTGTTCATAGATGGGGATGAAGGATGAGGAGGTGAAACGGGAGGGCGAGGAGAGGGGGAGAAAGCAAAAGAAAAAAGTGTGAAGTCATCGCCAAGTAGAGGAGTCTGTTGGAACTTTGAAAACGAAGGCATCGAATGATTTAGATACGTTTATAACACTTACTTATTGACTGAAGAATTTTTTCCCTTCATATTTCATGAAGCACTTCAGAGAATTGCTCTCTAGCCGTGGTAGCATTGAAATATATTCAGTTCAATAAACTGTTCAAGTTCACTGGCTCTTCCCTCTTTCAGTGAACTCGTTAGGATACATATGCTGATGAGACATCCTGTCATCCCATTTGCGTCACGCCCAAAATCCTGACCTCAGTAATGATCGCGTTTCGCCTACAATAAACTCGGCACAGATTGTATTTCATAAACGATGTTGACTCGATCGCCCTTGCTGCTTCAAAATGGCCGATGCAGTTGACCTGACGCTTTTCAACGTTATCAGCTTGCTCTTACCTCCTGTCAGCGAGTTACAACAGGATCTGGAAAGTCAGCTGAGTAATGAGGTCCACCTGTTTGCAATTGTATTTCATTTCTGTGCAACCCGTACGAAGTTCCAGTCAAATGCTTTCAGCGTAAAATTATTGACACCATTATGGATCCAAAAGTGTACGATACTACTACGCCGGCTGATCCTCCTGCGGAAGTGCTGCCGCTGTTTTTTCTCGATCATGTTGAGAGTCTGGTATGTTTACAATTACTAGTGCTATCTGCTGAAAATTCGAGGAGATCACGACTGCATAGAACGCTGATTCTTGCCTAATTCATATAAGAAGAATCAGGATTGCCCCTGATAGCGCAGTTCCGTAATGGATCGGAGCCAGGCCAGGCATGACTATTTTGCTGCAAGAATAACTCATTATCGGTTTAAATTTTAGAAAAATTGAAAACTTATTGACCATTGGATAAAAATGAAAGTTAAAACTTAACAGGCAAACCACTCGTTCAACTTGTCGCTAATGCAAAACTAAGTTCTCTGACTTGTCCAACAATTTCTGTCTTTTTTTAGCTAGTACGGCTCGAAAATAGAAACTTTCACATACATGTTTATATGGTTATACAACATTATAAGAATTTTTCAGAACGAAGAACAGCAGCTGATGGTCTTGCACGGTGGTATTTTATTGGTGGGTTCCTTTTAGCATTATTATATAAAAAAGTAATACTAAATAAGTGGCTTGATGCAATTAGGTGCGTAGTCGTAGTTGAAAGCACATTAGACCCCCTTTTTTCAAACAGCTGATCTTATTTCTACATTTATATCCTCTTCGATTTTGGTTTCGTGTGATAGTGGGGCTCTCAAAACGATCGAGATTGTTCGACAGAACTATGGCTTTATTAATATGTATATTCCAGTAGCTTCACGATACGGAGGCAAAAAAACCCTGAAATACTAGAGGAATACTGGAACTACTACAATTTACCGATAAAACGGTGCCCACTAATATATTTTGTACCAGTTGTAAACTATCTCCGTCAATCTGTCAAAAACGGGTCCATAAGTACGTACAACAGTAGGAGATTTCTAACACAGCAACACTAAAGATTAGGTAAAGATTATAGCAATTTGTATGTAGTACGTAGATGTTCAGATTTGGAAAGACAGGAGGCTTTCCTGGAATGCATCAGAATACGGGAACATCAAGGAAATAATAAGAAGAAAAACGCAACTCGACGGCAAAATGTGGCTTCCGAAGATTTACTTGTCAGAAATGTAAGCTTCTTAGAAATGATTCTTTTTTGAATTATATTTTCGATTAGAAACTAGTAGATATCGTTGTATTACCTTGGAATCCTCTTATAATAGCAGTGGTAGTTTTACATAGATAAGGAGCCGATAGGATGAAGAACCATTAAAATTGAGAATAAAATTTCTAAATCAGAAAACATGAAGAAAACCAAACGACAGGGGGGTTGAGAAACATTTGAGCTTGAAGACGGGTCGTAACAAATTTTGAAGAGTCCTTGGGAGTTATAACTAACAAGTTCCTCTCGTGCATTTCAGGAAGAGCAACGGGCTTTGCTCAAATTGTAGCTACAATCTTGATCAATTATGTGGCTTTATCTCACGTTTTGAATACGTTGTCCTCATTTTCCCGCTGTATACTTCAAGCTTTTCGTGGAACTTATGCACCTGTAGGATCGTCTGAACCTCCATATTCAAACGGTCCAATACTCCTTACTCCAATACTCGTAAAATCCTTGCACTATAAGTGACACACAAGAATTGATCCTTCATGAAAAGCGGCTTTCCAAGAATGAATTTGCCGGCGGTTTTTGAATTTGCCGGCGGTTTTTGTACCGCTTACTAAGCATTGGATTATAGCATTACATAATAGCATAGGATTACCAGTGCAGGTCGAAGTGATTGACAGCCAGGATTAAAGGTAAAAAACAGGACATAACTTAGCAACTCCGACATTTACATGAGCAAAAAAAAGTTAGGAGTTTGCTGCAGCAACTGTAGTGTACCATCAGTTGAAAACATGTTTATAAATATAATTGTTTTTGAAACATTGACAAATCCATAGGCTAGAAAAACGCCTGATTTCACTCACAGACATACAACTATAGGTTCCTACAAAGTAGAGAGGACATCCAGTACATGGATGTAGCTTGTGAACAAATGAACGAGGCTATTCGCCGAGATGTTTCTTTGCTTTTAGCGAAGATCATATCGCATGATAAGGCCAGCAGTCGAGCATCCGTTCAAAATTTTCTACCGCGTTTTGCCTGGAATGTGATGCATCCACCATCGAAAGAAGTACGAATACTTAAAAACCTTTGATGAAAAGTCAAAAATCATAGAGAAAATTAATCTTCCATGTATAATGTTAGAACAACATGCGACAAGAGTCGTTCCTAGCCATATACTTGCGTTCTCATTATCTTTTCTCATTCTTTTCTTAGGATTGAGTCCTCCCAGGAGCTCATCAATATGCTCGGAAGGACTACTATAATGAATGTAATCGAATGAAAAGAACATTTCGCTCAAGTTTCTTCGATGAAGTTAATGCTAGCTAAGTATTATACATCAAGAGTAGTGAAAACTTTGCAGTGACCCACTTGCTTTGCTCTGACTAAAATGAATTGTTAAATTAAAGATGTTACAGATCTTACTCATCTTGCAATTTAATACATAGCAGGTTACCTCGGGTAATCTCCTGCAGATCCCGTAGTTGTGAGGACGATTTTCCGCTTGGAATTCCAAATTACATTGAAATACTAAACTAGAATTGCCTCTCTTTCTCGCTCTTTCCGACAAAGAATTCTTGGGAATTCTTACATTGTCACATTCATGGAAAAGATAAAGAAAAAAATAGAGAAGGAAAGGAGAGAAAATACATGCACCCGATGAAGGAAAAGGACGAAACTTGGTTGCTTGCAGTTTATTATACAAACTGCGTACTTGCCGGTCAAAACTCAGGCAACATGAGGGGCACTCCATGTTGAACTGTTTCATTTTCTTATTTTTTTACTTTGAGCTTGTTAAGAGAGTGCGCAGAGGTGCTGGGATTTGGGTTTTCATGACTGTTAAGAATGTAATATGTATGTAAGCAAATCAAACAAACAGGCAATACATTTTCAGATTTTTCCGAACAGTGAACATTCTGAACTTCGAAGCGACAGAAATTACCATCAATGACAAGGGATATATCCATTGTATGGTAAGCTACACTTATTTTTAGCATGGGCACAGAAGAGGCATGCGTTAGTATGCATTTTTGTTTTGACCCATTATTCAGGTCATTCTGAAATATATTTTTTTGAAACATTCGCACAAGAACCTTCTGACAAGGGAAGGATACTTGGTCAGTATGGCCATTCATATCGTCTTGTATACTATCTTATGCATCTTGCAACGCTGATCTCAGATCCGTTTTCGAAATTTCCTGAATTGCTCCCTATGATGAGTTATGACCATTTTTGGTGCTAATGTTCAAACACTGCACTAAGTGTACAAGGTGGGTTCGTGGTGGATGGCTGAGTCTCTCATTCCTCATGGAAGCATTTTCGGGTTGAACTCTGCCGAGGAACAATTAAAAAATGGTCGAACTGTGAGAAATACTCATAATGAGAATGATGAATGAAGGATATCCCGCCACTACCGCTACTACTGTGAGGCCAAAAACATGCATAGCT
>KN727845.1:4486-19601 GCA_000816745.1 Ancylostoma duodenale | reverse complement strand
CCTAAACAGTGTGAGGTAGTCGGGGTAGTAGAACACCCGAGCGAAACCGGGTATGCCGTCTACTGTTAAATAATTGAAAGTTGTTCACACCCCAGCTGGAATGAGTGATACTAGCTTGTGATCACAAGACCGTATAAAAGGGAAACGGTGGGTACGATGCGGCTAGAAGGAAGACGATGAGCTAGGCGGAGTAGGAATGGTACGAATGATGGTTGCGCTGGCACGGGCGTTGGAAGAAAGATAGGAAAGGGTTATTGCTATGGAAGAGACGTGCTGGCGTATAGAGTCGGGAGGATGCCACTAGGACGGCTGCACAGCTGCGAGAGTGGTGGTCGGAGTCCAGTAATGGGGAAAGTTTTACTCGAAAGCGTGGCGAGCGAAGCGAGCGTAAAAGAAGCCTGAGAGTACGGTGTAAGCCGGACGATCAGGCTGGTTGTAATTAATATTTTTATTAGTCTTATCTTCCGTCTGGGTCCCCAAAACGGCGGAGACTCCACTTTTTTCCCACGCCCCTCCCCCCCCCCCTCCCGCCCACTTTCTGCGTCCGCCACTGTTATTATGGCGTTTCCCGCCTTTTGTGAAACTTTTAATGAACATTGTCAAAAATCAGAATGGTGATAAAGTGGAATGTTTTTTACAACATTTATATATTAATTTAGGGCACATTTTGCACCGTGTATCAGTTATATAACTCTTCGCATGCACATAGCTCTCAGTATAAAGATCTGTGTCAAGAAGCAAGTCTGAAATACGGATCCACAGCCGTCGATACACCAAAGGTACGAGTTAAAACCTGCACCCATAGAAACTTTGTTCTCTAAGGTTTTGACATAATATGAGGCTTACCATACCAAAGCTCGAATCCATTAGATAATGTTTTTTCAACTTCAAAAACCGCAAACACGGCAGCACACTTGAACATTTCTGTGTTCAAGATTTTGATCGCTATGGAAAATTAACAGCTGTCCTAATAATTCTACGAAAGCTGTATCGCCATAAACATCTGCATATTCAAGAATATATATATATATACTAGCGCCCCTTTGGGACGCTAGAAAGTGGGGTGGGGCAGCCACTTGGGGCATGTGCAAAAGCTTCGCACTTGCCAAATCTCTAGAAAATTGATAAAGAAGAAGAATCAGTCCTTAAATGGGCCCAAACATGAAGTCCTTCTTATGATTTGAGTATGAGTATGAGAAGTCTGTTCTTCATCGTATCGCGTATTCGTGCGTATTCCTCACTATCGGGCCAACGCAGGTGCGTTCTTCATCGACGGACCCGTATCCTGGCGTTCCCCACACCACTGGGCCATGGCGGGCCCTGTCTCCATCGGTGGACCCCTATCCTGGCTTTCCCCACACCATTGGGCCACGGCGGGCCCTTTCTCTATCGGTGGACCCATGTACTAGCGTTCTTCACGTTATTGAGGCTGAGCGAACCAATCCTATAATGGCGGACCTGTATGCTGGTGTACTCCACACTACTGGGCCACAATGCGCTCTTCAGCCAGGCCAACGGTCACGGTCAACCCTTGTTCTGGTGTTGTTCCTCACAATTAGGCCAAACCGGACCTGGTCTCTATCGTCGAAGCCGTATCCTAGCGTCTTCATCACTTTTGAGCTACGGCACACCAGTTTTCTATCGGAGCACCCGTGGCCTTTGTAAATCTCGAGAGTACTGGTAAGGCTTGGGAGTTATTCAGAAATTTTGGTCAACTATTTGCTGATTTTGATCAACTATTTGTTGATTGGTTACACAATGTTATGCCTAATGATATATTGAGGCTTTTACTCTGTGTTGGTAATGTCATGCCTTGATATATTACGACTTTCACTCTGTGTTAGTGCAGGACACAATCGCTGCGGGAGCTCAGTGGGGGATGCGACTATAGCACCCACCGGATGAGGCAACCGCGTAGGTCCAGCCTCCACCAAGCCTTCGAAACGCTGCAGTTTCGAGGAACCCGCCCATCTCTTCACAAGATGTGCCTCTAGCGTCGCAACAGTGGAAGGGTGGTTATCCTGCTGCGTACATTGTGCAGCCTGAAAGCTTATAAACACTCCCTCACTCCTATGCTGCGAGACCGCAAGCGAAGATGACGAAATCAGTACCCCGTGCATACGGGAGAGCCAGCAGTGACGTAATAGGCGGTCCCGAAACGAACGTGTCTGAGTCCCTAGAAATCGGCCATTTCGCCCCACAGTCTGCGCCTCAAGATTGCGGTGTCCATGAGTGCCCCGCGTATCTCTAGCCGCTCTAGCCCCCTTACGGCGCTTTGTTTAAATATATATATATACTAGCGCCCCTACGGGTCACTAGAAAGTGGGGTGGGGCAGCCACTTCAGGTATGTGCAAAAGTTTCGCGCCTATGAAATCCTCAGGAAGTCGAAAAAGAAGCGAAAACAGTGATTAATTGAGTTTGAATACGAAATTCTCCTTATGAGTTGCGTGTATTCTACCAGTCTGGCCGCCTGACCAACTCTGGAGTTTTTGTACGCGCCTTGCTCGAGCACTCTTCATCACACATCACCATGAAAATCCACTGTCCAATGCAATGATACATCCTCCATTTGCTGTCACCGCACTTCATAAATGCTCATGGGCCTGTCATAGCTAGTCACCCTCAAGTCTGCGCGAGCATATCCTCTAGATGAATTCAACGAACTATTTGTCTCTATCTGTCAAGTATTTGCTGTAACCGACGCAGTATAAATAAGAACTCGAAGTAATTCAAGTTGAGATTGTTGTTGAATACTCCAACAGAAAAGGATCTGGTTCGACACCTAGGAGGAAATAGAGGAGGTCGCCTGAGAAACAACTGATTGTGCGGAAGAAAGAAAGAAGCAAATTTACACGCACAACAAAGTAAGCACAAAATGGAGTTGCAGTAGTCTTCCAAAGAAAGTGAACTCGCTGCGCAAGGCTAGCAGCACTTTTATTAATTTGGGATGCTTACGAACATCCTTCTCTCCTTTTCGTTTTCCCGCTATTTGAGCGCCGGCGCACATCGGTGTACCCGTATCTTGACGTTTCTCATACTTGGACCGCATTGCACCCATCCTCCATCGGTGGATCCTCTCCCTAGCGTTTTTTTTTCACACTACGCGCCAACACATCCTCCATCCTTCGCTGGAGACATATCGTGGAGTTTTCCATCTACTGGGCCACGACACACCTATTCTCAATCGGCGCACACGCATTCTAGCGTTTTCCCAGCTAATGGACTGTACCGGAGCAATCCTCCATCTGCAGACCCGTATCCGAGCACGTTTTCCAAATTGCAGGGCGCAAGCGCTCCTTTCTCCATCAGTGAATCTACACCTTGGCACCACATTGTTCGGCAAAAACAAGCCCATCTTTCATAAGTGGACACACATTCTGGCGTTCCTCACACCTGTGCCAAAGCGGACCCCTCCTCCATCCATGAACCAGTATCTTGTCGCTCCTCAAAATTGCATAAAAGCGGACCTTCCATCCATCGGCATAAACGTATCCTGGCATTCCCACACTTTTAACGAACAGCAGACCTATTATTCATAGGTGGAGCCCTATTCTGGCGTTCACCAACCACAGCAGACCCATCCCCTTTCGGTGGACCGATATCCTAGCGCTCCTCACACCCGGACCAGAGCGGACCCCTACTCCATCTGCACAACCGTATCCTGCCATTCCCACACTTTTGGCCAAAGCAGACCCTCATCTAGACATTCTGACACCTGGGCCAGAGCGGACCTCTCCTATATCCGTGAAACCCTATCTTAGCGTTCTTCACACTTTTAGACCACAGCGCACCTCCTCCTCCATCCGCGAAACCTTGTCCTGGAGTTCCCTTAACTTTCAGGCCACAGTAGGCCCATCTCCTCTTCGGTGGACCAGAATGCTGGTCTTCCTAACACCCGGGTCACAGCGGACCCCTCCTCCATCCGTTAACAGTATCTTGCCACTCCTCACATTTGGGTAAAAACGGATCTCTTCTCCACCGGCATAACCGCGTCCTGGCATTCCCACACTTTTAACGGAAAGCAACCCTATCGTTCACAGGTGGACCCCTATTCTGGCGTTTACCACAATACTGAGCCACAGCAGACCCATCCCCTTTCGGTGGATCCGTATCTTGGAGTTCCCCTAACTCTTAGCCCACAGCGAACCCATCGTGCATCAGTGAGCCCGTATTCTGGTGTTCCCCGGGTCACGACGGACCCCTACTCCATCGGCATAACTGTGTCCTATCATTCTCCCACTTTTTGGTCACATCAGATCCATCCATATTCTGGCATTCCTCACACCTGGGCCACATCGGACTCCTCCTCCATCCGCGAGCCCGTATCCTGGGTTTAGGCCGCAGAAGACCCACTCCCCTTCGATGGACATGCATCCTGGAGTTCCCTTAACCTCCACGCCATAGAAGACCCATCCCCCCTTTGGTGGACCAGAATGCTGGTATTCCTCAGACCTGGGCCACATCGGACCCGTCTTCCATCCGCGAACCCGTACCATGGCTTCTCCACAACGCTGAGCCACAATGAGCCTTGTTCTGGTGTTGTTCCTCACAATTAAGCCAAACCGGACCTGGTCTCTATCGGCGGAGCCGTATCCTAGCGTTTTCACCACTTTTGAGCCACGGCATACCTGTTTTCTATCGGGGCACCCGTGCCCTTTGTAAATCTCGAGAGCAATGGTAAAGGCTTGGGAGTTATTCAGATATTTCAGCTAAGTATTCGTTGATTTTGATCAACTATTTGTTGATTGGTTACACACAGTCATGCCTTCATATATTGAGGCTTTTAGTGTGTGTTAGTGCACAAACTTTCGCGAAACGGACGGATGTCGTGACTGTACAATCGCTGCGATATCCCAATACTGCAGCAGCACCCACCAAATGAGGCGACCGCGTAGGTCCAGCCACCACCCAGTTTCCGAGACGCTGCAGAATTTTTCGAGACGCTGCACAATTTTGATAACCCTAGCCCATCTCTTCAGTGGAGGTGCTTAGTGCGTCAAAACAGTGCAAGGGTGGTTTCCCTGCTGCCTACATTGTGCGGCCTGAAAGGTTATAAACACTCCCTCACCCCTATGCTGCGAGACTGCCAGCGAAGGTGATGAAATCAGTACCCCGTGCATGCGGGAGAGCCAGCAGTGACGTAATAGGCGGGTCCCGAAACGAAGGTGTCTGAGTCCCTAGGAATCGGCCATTTCGCCCCACAGTCTGCGCCTCAAGATTGCGGTGTCTATGAGTGCCGCCGTGTATCTCTAGCCTCTAGCTCTAGCCCCCTTACGGTGCTTTGTTTAATAGATATAAAGGAACTAAATTTGCGCTGGCGATCACTAAATATAAGTTCTATTATTGAATGAATGGCTGTTTTGTTTACAATCAATGTTACCATGTGTTCTATTAATACAATTTTTTGACTCTCGTTCCTCATTATAAAACTAGGGCCCATAGTAATCCTTCATCCGACCACTCAATGCCGAGTTGAGCGGCTGGACGAGTTTTCCGAAATGAAACCATCTTGAATCGACTATTGATTGATTGGATTCCCAAATTTCGAGATATCTCCTCTTTTCCCACCACTGGGCGCCACTGCCGAAAGAACGCGCAAGTGTTCGGTGGTGGGACATCGAAATCCTCACAGAAATCTACACACGGGGCAATTATACCCAAAAGCGGATGACATGCTGTGCAAGCGACTTTGTTGGTACCACACCCCATCCGTGTTCGGTTCATCTCATTCGTATCTGACCGGAACGAACTCTCGTCCATCGTTTATATACCGATGCTAGGCTTTACTGGTTCGAAACATGTCGGTTCGAAAAAAATTGAACCATTTACGCGAAGCACTCCATGTTAATCGGTCATTATACCCGTCAACTGAGAGCTGAACATTAAGTAGCTCGAGAGATGCTTATCGGCCTCTCCTATGCTGGCAACGCTATTTCTTCAATTCTCTGACCAGTCAATTCAGAGTTAACAACTTGCTCAACACCGAGTTCATTTTTCTACTCAACTCCGATGATATCACTATCAACTCGGGGTTCAGCTTCATATCTTGATACATATGAAATCAATGGACATTCAACTGAACTACCTTAACCCTGAATTGACGTTTCATTTGAGTTCACCTAAAGTTTAGGGGGGGGGTTTACTACGGGCCTAGCTTTCATCTAAGAGTATCCCCAGACTTCGCCGGCAATCGTGGCGATCGCCACGACAGCCGGCTGTCGTCGCGATTGCCACGACCGCCGGCGATCGCCACATGGATAAAGTGAATGAGGAGACCCCAGACGTAAGAGGGATGATAATAAAAGGGGCGTGGCAATCGATAGGCATCGTTTCCATTATCGCCATTACTCACATCGCCAGTTCATTTTGAGCACATCTTCGAGAATACGGGCGATGAGCTCCGTTTGGCAGCGATCCGTGGCGATGCAGCGTGGAATCGATACGTATCATTTCCACGATCCTTATCTCTTACATTGCCGGATCATTTCTACTCATTTTGAACTGGCGAAGTCTGGGGATACTCTAAAGCTTCCTCCATTTTAAGCTCGGGCAACTCGTCCATTCTTTGAAATTGAGCCAACGGGTTGCGGCAAAAACCACATTTCTGGGTGAGCGAGCAAACTAATGCAATGAAGGAAGACATGAGTATGGAAAACAAGTTCTACCATCTTCTTCTTCCTCAGCGTTTTTCGCAGCAGAGTCCGCTTTGCTGATCGATTGAAGCCACATTTCCGTGTCTTGCGCTTGGTCGGGATGGATCCCAGCCAGCTTGAGGTTAGCGTGCAGGGTGTCAAGCTATCGTTGCCTTGGTCGTCCATTAGGCAGCTTTCCTGGTACCTCCATGAGTCACCATCATTTATTACATGTGCAGAACACACGTGATTGTAAAATAGATAAAACAACCATGTGACACACGTGACACAGATCAAATGAGAACGGCCGCAGAGTTGAATGGAGTGGGGGGGGGGGGAACACGTGGTATTGGTCGATAATATTACCTGTCCTTCACGTTCTGACTTGTTTGTGTTTTAGGACGTTAGGTGAGCTAACAAGTCAGAGCGTTCTGAAAGTGTCAGCAAACAAGCCAAACATACAGCATATCAGCATACATGAAGCTATAGTTGAACGGGAAAGCAATGCAATGGGTAGCCATTTGTATGAAGTAGAATGAGAGAGGTTATCTGGGCTAAGCGAGCTTGCCCCCTCCCCCCTCCCCTCCCTTCGACAAGCAGTCGAAAATTTCTTGTTTGCAAAACCAAAGAGAGTCTGCCATTTGAGGGTACATAGTTGAAATAGATGGTAACAGAGTGCAATCCTGTGGTTCATTGTTGTAAGTACAAATACTTGCAAAGTGATCTGCAAGAATTTCAACACTAGAAAAATTATCAAACGATTGTTTACCAGACTCATCTACCAGAGAGAAACTCTTATGGGTGCTCTTGAGTTTTGCACTAATCGTTTTGTAGAACAGTTTAGGTTTACCGGAGTCAATCACCTCCTTTCCACCGATGTGTTAAACTAAGCTAGTTTTTTGCAGAAATTTTCATTGAGCACTTCAAACGCCTTGGCGTCGCCCGTTGAGGGGTTAGCCTTGGCAATATGCCAAGCTTTTGTTCGAATTGATGAAAGTCTTTGTAAATAAGGAGGAACTCTACGCCCCAACAGGTGTCTTCTGGATAGGGGAACATATAACGCAACGGTTTGTTGCAGCACAGAAAATTAACAACTCGTACATGTTATTTGCCGAAGACAACTGGCATCAAAGTCAGCATGCTTACAATCTCTATTAAGGCAGGTATCTTCCACAGAAAATCGAATATTCGAATGAAACTCTATCCCACAGTGGTCAGTGGTACCTAGTGGGGAGGTGACCTTAACGTTGCGAACCAAGTTTGGATCGTTACAGATCGCTAAGTCCAAGATATTACCAAGGCGGGTACCCTTATTCACAAATTGTGAATATTTATAGGAATCAAATCAGGAAAAACTTTCAAAGCTTTGTAGATACAAAAAGATGAAAGAGTCCAACTGATATCCGGGTAGTTGAAATCTCCTCCGTCCAAACAAGGAAAGGGACAAGTAGCTAAATCACACGTCTTTGACCAGTTGATCATTATTTTGAACAGAACCAATGGGCCCCTGATAAACATCAATCACTCGCGAGGTTGTACAAGGAAAAAAAAACAGGTCACAACAAAGTATTCCGTAACCAGTGGTAGCTGAATCCTTGAAGACTGTGAAGACTAGTTTGTGAAACATATGATTGCGGAGAAGGAATAGAACGCTACCACCGGTCTTTCTTGACCTGTCAAATCGGACATCATTATACTGAGAGCACATAGGTCCTAACAGGGGAGCTGTATTCAGGGTTTTAACCAAGACTCCGTAACAATGATAATATCAAATCCACTATTCGCTATGGAGAAAGCCAAATTTTGAGCATTCTTTGCAAGAGAGCGTATGTTCGCCAGAAAGCAGCTGAGAGTGTTGACAGAGTTCCCAAGACCTAATTTTCTGTTTGTAGCTGTATAGGAATGGGTGCAAATTCAGAAGGGCTAGACATGGTTTGCGAAGCAAACGATGCGTTACCATTCATGTGGAAAGCGGCAAGAGAATTGATTACAGCAGAAGAGCGAGTATTGTTAGGACTAGAAAAGCCACGATACAGGAGCCGCTGATTACGAAGAGATTCTCCTTCGGCTCTAGTAAGTGGAGGTCCGATATAAACGCCAGGAGCAGGGAAATACTTCATGCGTAGGGCGTTCCTAAATATTTTGTCACGATAATAACGAGAGGAAAAACAACTTTCATTAATCTTGGGCGGCCTAGGGACGGTCTTCCCATCCTGTAATAAGCAAGATGACTACATTCGATGGACAGGTGATTGAAGATCTTCCTTAAACAATCTCCGTCATATGTACCACTATTGACAGCATTGGGGTCAGAAGACTATGGAATATTGGAGATCACAATTGATCTTAATCGTTCTTTCTCCTCGAGAAATTCAGATATCATAACCTCATCAAAAATCTTAGTCGTTAGAGAGTAATGTCTAGCAGGCTCGCTGGGCGAAGAATTGGAAGCTATCTGGGTTCTGGTGGCAAGAGCAAGATCGGTTTTCAAGCAACAGACTTCGTCCGATAACTTACGCCACTTGTTCACGACAAGCTCCATCTGGTCGGCGTAGTCAAGGACGTATTAGGTGATCGTTTTCAGAAAGGAGGGGATCGAGTCGTCTTGGCGAAGATGTCCGATGGCTGTGTGCAGCTTGCTATCCATTCGAATTGGTGAATTTTCACAGTCGTCGAAGCAGAGCCTCTTAGCACCTTGAACGGAACTACCGGACAGCGACGAGCCCATCTTCAGGAATCACGAAGAAAGAATGCTTGACAATTGGTTACTTTTTCGGTGGCAAAAGTAAACAAACGTGTTTCGCCACGAGAACAGCATGTTTTTTCTGTCTAGAGATAATTCAATCGACACGCTGCTCTTGACAGCCCTTGCTAACGAAATGAAACGGATAGACCTGTGACGGTGGCAAAGTGTCGGCAAGTAGGAGACGCTCTCTGTCACAAGAGACGCACTTGAGCAGTAGTGAAATAAAGAAGCAGGTTGAAAAGCAGAGGTAGTACAGGCTAATAATAGCCAACAGAGGGCAATGGAGCAGCTGCGCTCGGTCGCTGCCACCGTGCGATGTCTCAGTGGTGGGGTGATCGTCACCTCCCTCCAATAGAAGGAATAAGAAGTTTTTCGAATATATTTTACGAAATAGATAAAAATCTTGTTTCATTTCACTTTCCAATCCTACAGACTCCATCGCCTTCGGCACGAAGATCGTGACCGAACCATCGCAGACGCGCCTCACGAAGCTTGTCGGCTATCGCTACAACCCGGTATCATTGTCGCATGTCTTGATTGCAGATTCGATCGAGTTGTGTAATGGCGGCCATCCACCGCAGCATTCTCATCCTCATGATGCTAATTCGGCGATCCACTTCCTTGGTGATAGACCAACATTCGACACCACACAGCGACGGGACGTACCATGGATGTAGATCTTTGACTTGAGGTGGTCTGGGATGTCTTTGTCGCACAGCATACCAGTCAGTGAGCGCCACTCCAACAACGCAGCGTTGACGCGTGCGATGATCTCATGGGCGGGGTTACCTTCTGGTGAGACCAATGAGGCGAGGTATTCGAACAAAGTGGAGATTCGTGTCATCAACTTTCATAGTCCCGGACTCCTGTTTGTCGGTGGTCAAATACTCCGTCTTCCTAACATTGAGGCTGAGGTCGAACCGTGCCAGCTGGTCACTTCATGTTTGTGTCTGAGGTTCAAGTTCACCCTTGTCTACGGATGCTAGCATTACGTGAAGTCGCAGTGCGTAGAAAATGACTTCGTGGGGGACGCAGTCAAGACCTTCTACAGATCTAAGAAAGCTAGGTGTGATGTTCTTTTCTTCTCACGATGTTTCTCGATCAGGAGACGGGCGGTGAGGATGGCAACGGTAGTGCCGCATACCGGTACCGGCAACGGTGCTGGACACAAAGCCTCATTGGTTGAGAAATAGCTGGACGATTTCGCGAATCCGGCGATCAATGATGCGTTCAAAGATCTTCATGGTGTGCGACAACAGACGGATTGGTCGAGTCCGCGCAATCAGCGGGGCTACCTTCGCCCTTCCAGATAGTAATGCAGTGCTTTGCTGCAAATCCACGAGCACTTTCTTCTCCGCCATGACTAGGTTGAAGAATTCCGTTCCACCGGAGTACGGAGTTCCACCACTATGACTTCGACTATTCCGCTGTCACATCATCAGGACCAGTCGCTTTGCAAGGCTTCATTCGCTTCAACATGGCCTCTTCGATGGTGAAAGGCTGAGCTGGCTCGAAGGTTGGCGGGACTTCTGAGAAGGGCGGATGGGCAATATCAATATATTCTCAGAATAATCCCTCCATCAGCTTCTTGCGATCCGTCAGAAGGTGGCCTTGGCTGTCGTTGACGCTGCAAAACTTCTCGACGTCGTCTACTTGGCGCTGACGCGATTTCGCGAGTCGGTAGATGAATCGCTTACCGTCCTTTGGGTCTAACTTCTTACAGACTGAATCGTGATGAGCCGCCTTCGCTACAGCTACAGTCTTCTTAGCAGCCCTCTTCGCTTCGCAGTAACTACTCCGGTTGTGTGCCGTTTCCATGTCGAGAAAGAAGTGGTATAGCCGCTCCCTTTCGCGCACTTTCTTTCTCACATCCTCAGTTTAAAGCCAAGTCTTTCTGTCGATCTTCCGTCGATCAGGTTTGGTCGTGCCGAGTTCAGAGCGAGCAGCTGCAAGGATAGCATCAGTTGCCTCTTGCCATGCTTCACAGGCGTTCGTGGCAGGGGGCAATTTGAAATGGGAGGTGACTGCTATTCCTTTCTTTCTTAACCTCCACCACTTGATTCGAGCCGGCTCACATCGCTTTTTGTTTGGTGGCATGATTTTAATCGTGCAGATTAGCGGCCGGTATTGCGACGTGATATGACCCACATTGAAAAAATATGATATCGTTCAAATAAATAAAAATAAATAAAATTGCGACGTGACCGTCTCGTACGATATGAAATTCGCAGACGTGATGAGCTTCTGATCTCAATACCTCACCAGGACGTAGTCGATCTGTGTCCTGCTGTAGAAAGAGACGAGGTGGGATGATCGCTTCCGAAATGTCGTGTTCGTTATGGCAAGGTTATGAGACTCGGCGGAGTCAAGGATGCTCTCGCCATCGTCGTTGCGCACCCCGTATCCGAATTCGTCGTGGCACCTTGAGCCGTTCTCTGTCACTAGTGGGACGATTCAGGTCTCTCGCAATAATGACCGTATCATCATGCACCATTCTAACGTGATGATAACAGTCTTCGTAAGACGGTCGTCAAACGCTCTACGCCTGCTTTGGAATCCCAGATCAGTTCAGAGACAATGATGCCGACGCCATTTCTTGTACCTGGGCTGCCACTGCAGGCGATTTTAAAGCGGTACCCGATGTCGTCAGACCTGCTCCTAGAACATATAGTCTCCTGTAAGGCGCAAAAGTCTATTCTGTGGCGCTGCAGTGCTGCTGCCAGTTCACATGAACGGCCTGTCAACGTGCCAACGTTCATATTCGTGCGCGTCTTGGCTACGTTGCTATCCTTACGACTCGCCTGTTTGCCCACCGATGCTTCCGTTCGCAAAGCATCGAGGACCTTCGCATATTATTATACACACTAACCGGACCACGCGAATGGGCGTCGATTTTCGCGTATGCCGTAGCCTTCCTCTTAAATCCTTCTGACGTCATGATCAATTAGATGGGGCCTGGGGGGGGGGGGGCGAAGGGGTGTTCGCCAGCCGGCCTATCACTGCGGCCCATCGCCGGCATTTGGATGATGGAGAGAAGGATTTTCCCCGTGAACAAGGAACTAATTTGTTAGAGGCGCCCCTACTCGCCTCTCATGCGGTTCCCAGTCGTTAGAATGCGAGCTTTTGGTAGGACCCGATGTGCAGGATACACGCGTGAGTACATGTTCCGCAGACTGCTTCGCTTCGCGCGGGGCAGATGGAAATGGTACAGTTTCGAAGACGTAGGTCGGTAAAGTCGCTCGCTTCTGCCAGAGCAAAATTTCGCTAGGGGCGGAGCGGACGAGGGACGATTTTCGAAGGACGCAGACGACAAAAGACGCTCGCTCGGAACGCGTGACAGCTCATCTTCACTCGCATAAAATACGAAGCAAGTTCAGTGGGACCTCGCCGGTCAGGGCGTAGAACAGGTTTGGTTTTTGAGGACGCGAAGCCAGTTTTTTTTCCAACCGCTTACGCCCATTATATGGGAGTTTATAGCGGGCATTTTTACAAAGATGGTTATGAGCCATCAGTACATCTAATCGTAAGCAGTGAACCCTTGTCGTTCAACGTTCACAACTTGACCATCATCCGGTATTACCCGGTTGTGACGTCATTGCTGGGCGTGCGCCGATCTCGCAAGGCGCGCGCTACAAGTTCGCTGTGCGCGCGCACCTATATCGTTCGTGAGCCTTATCTGCGCGGCCAGTGAGATTGTCGCGCGCGCCGAGCGAGGGTTTGTCTGAGTCACACCCATAAGCCGACCCTATGAATCGAATGCAGCATTGTCCAACTAAGGAGTTTATCCCCAGATCTACAGGGCAAGCACATGGCTGCTTTTGCTCCGAGGTAAGCCGCTATACGCCACCTGAGTTCGCGCCACGTAGCTTCACAGCAAATGGGCTGTGATCCCTCGTAGGAGGGAGATCCACGGAAAACAAGATCGACCATAGTTCTACTGTAGCAGCCGATTTGTGGCATGTTAAAAATTATTCGGAGGATGGGGGGGGGGCATGCATAACTTCTCATACTTTTGCTTATGTTCACAAAGTCTCTGGAATTATCGCGGTCATGGTTCAGTTCCCTATATACTCGGAATCTCAGCCGAGAAAAATTATGTGGGTGCATCATGTAAGTCTTTCCTTCAACCTTTACAACAACCGAACTTGATACCGATGAAAGAAACATGCAAAATATGGAGAGAAAGAGACTGATTTCATGCTGCGAAAAAAATGGAAGAATTTCAATTCCCAGACAAGAATGTCTAAAAAGGATGTTCGACAATGATTGCTTTTCCATGCAATCCCACAGCAAATAGTTTGCTAGGATCTATTCCCGCGTGGGGGCTGAGGTAAAAATTCACCGGAAAGTTAGCTGGGCGTCCCAGGAGTGGATGACAGAGCTTGTTTGTTGGAGGCAACTCCGCCTCCCTTGTACCTCCCAGTCACTTGAATGCAGGGCTTTTGGTCGATAGATGTGCAGGATACAATCTGCAGACATGCAAGCATACCCAAGCACGCATGCGTGAACATACCCACGCGCTGACAGAAGGTATGGATAGTTCCGACACTGCAGAGACAGCAGTCCACGGGAAGCGCCACATAGCCTCGCGACTAACCGGCTGGGATCCCTCGTATGAGGGAGATCCGTGTTATTTCACGATTTACACAGAGCCAAAGCGCCTCTTAGTGGCGCTTCGACTTTGACCCGTGTGCCACAATAACTTTTGGCCAGCTAAGTTCAAGAAGGAAATTAGATACAGAGTCCTTACAAAGCGCAGCTTTGCGGATGACAATGATTTTCTGGGAAGCTGCATAACTCACAACCGAGGGGAGCCTACCTCTTGTCAAGCTCAGAATGGATCCACTGCACAATTCACAGTTACACCTGTCTTTGTGTCGTGAACCTGTTGCTATCCGTGTTAACACAAAAACTTCGATCTTCTGCGGTGCTCTCAGGATCACATTTTGAAAGATCGTCCAGATAATCTGCTCAACTCATCCATTTATCCTAAACTTATCCATTCGAGGCGTGAGTGGGACTTTCTGTTCAACCCTTTATCTACCGGGTGGTTCACAGCTCCATGCTATGAAACCATGAGCACCTCATGAATGGTTCTTCTATGCTGCCTTTCAGAGCCGAAAAAACATTGTTTTCCTTGGAGATTACACCTTCTATTGGAAGACCCCATCACATGTAGATACCCCGTTAGACGTGTCCTTACTCCGCCTAGTTTGCCTATTAGAGCCAGTTTCGCCAGACAAGAAGAATGGAAGAGGAAAGCGAGGCGAACAACAGTAGTGTGTCCCTTAATGTCTCGCTTGACGATGGGGAGGCATGTGGTTTTGCTCTGGTTCTGGTGACGGTAGCACCGCAGACAGCAGATCCTACCATTGACACAAAATCCTTTCAAATAAACCCATCGTAACCAAAAAGATGCGTGGCCATGTCCTAAGAAAAAGCTCAAAGCTCATAGAAAAAGCTCTCGAAATACCTTCTCAAACAATTTCTACCGTAAAATGGTTGGAACGAAGCTCCTTCAACTTTTCCATCTCTTCTTCACGTTAATTTACGCGTCTGACTTCAAAAATCTTACTTTAATGTCAAAAAGATTGCATTCCTTGGCACAGAGACTGTTTCGCAACAGCTCACGTGTGGGATCAATGTACCAACAGATATGTTCGGCGTAAACAAAGGGGCTAGCGCCTTATTGTATAGAGGACCCGAGCAAAAAAGACCGCTCCGGCGCGCGCGCCG
>KN727844.1:12241-24275 GCA_000816745.1 Ancylostoma duodenale | reverse complement strand
GATTTACGATTTACGATTTACGAAATTTGGAAATTTTGTTACGCACATCCCGGGTCCTGAGCTTAAAGGCCGCACCCACGGAAAACTTTGTCACTCAGATTTCAGCGCGATCTTGGGTTTCTGATCATGAGGAAAATGGATAACGTGGTCGATTTTGTCAGAATTCACGTTGAGTGGTTTTCGGATGCTACCAGTTTGCTGCATCATAGCAAGGCGGCCGAGTTATGCTGGTGGAATAGATCAAGGATGTCGATAACGCTGCCCTTATTGTCAACGAATTTCTTGGCGCAGCTAGATAATCGACTAATTTTCCAGCTTTTCTGAAAGAAAAAAAGCACAGACGAAAAGGAAATATGATGTTCATCACAGAGACGTAGCTCAAGAAAAGAAACAAAACTCATGGTTAAGTGTAAAGAGCTAACAGAAAGAAATTTATATCGTAATTGAAAATTTGAAAGTTCTGGAGAAAAGAAGCGACCCTACGGTCTAACAAAGAGCGTAAATGAGGGAAGCAGATCAGTATCAGTATGTATGCATCAGTATGTAAAACTTCTCGAAATGAGCATGCAAAACAAAGGTTCTCTTTGGAAAACGGACTGACTGCGACAGAAAACAGCTGTTTCGTATCGCGCCACATCTCATCCGCGGATACCCGGATACCAAGTCTAACTTGTTAAATCTTGGGAACGCTGATGCCTTCGGCGATGCAACTTGCGTAGAATTACTGCGACTATTGTCCAGACTCCAAACATTCAAAATTTTGGACATGAAGATTATCGTGGGTGCTGCCTTCAAGCCACTGGCTTGTACTCGGCCTGTCGGTTCCACGAGGGTGGCCGGCATACCCGTGCATCGAAGCTTCGACAGGCTCCCATGACCTCTTACGTGGCGATATAGGGCATCATAGCCGGCTTATGTGGGTACTTGCTTTTGGCTTTTGCGCCGCACCCGCACGCGTTCGCACCGCACGCATCTCGTCTGACCGATCATATGTGAAATATGCGACATGTACTTAAAGGATAACAATGGAGTGGAGAAATCTGTAATTGAAAAAAGCGCAAGGACTTATGTTAACACCTAGTAGACCCGGTAGTATCGTCCAGGTTGTGATGTGACTGTACAAAATAGTGTTGCACTGGCGTTCTGATAATCTCGTGAGGTTCTGCTCAGCCCGAACTCATCTAATCAACTTTCTTTGGTTCCGCTCAGATACTGCTAAAGAGTTTTTTTTGTCAATTATGCACCTCATTTAATTCGTTTGCAAATAGCTAATTTATCACAATGTTACTCGTTCATGTCAACACCTACAAAGACATCCCTGACGCCTGACATATTATGCCCTTTACGATCAGGAGGCCAAACAAAATGCCAATCTCACAGTACTTTGACATGTTAAAGTTGTTGTGGCAGATTGAGTACTTGCTGCATCCGCACATACAGGGTGGCGCATAATTATGGTGACACATTGCTAGCTTCCACTTCTGCAATTTATTCTAGGTTGCCGCGCCTCACCCGGTATCGTACTTATTTATTGTTTAGCCTTTGTTATCGGTTTCAATATTCACTGAAAACAGTGGGGAATTTCCGACTGGTTTTTATCTAGTGTCATTGCGAAACCAACATCCATTTCTAAAGGGAGTACTACTCCCTGCGGGATCTTCCCTGCAGGAGTAGTACGGTGGTCCCCGCGATGCAAAGAACGTCCCCGCGAAAACAGAACAATTTGTGGCAATGCTTGCAGGATTGCTAACACACGTATGGTCTGATAGATCTGGGGTGGCGTGTATGCGCGCCGCTACTCCCTCTTCTATGGTTATCTCTAACAAGCTACATAGACACGTCATTGATCGCTAGAGGTGATGGTTAGGTATAATATGGCTATGATACGCAGACTATGATAATGATATGCAGTTACTGTAGTCAGCCAAGTCAACCCCCACTGTCTTAGAGAGTACAGTGGGGGTTGACTTGGCTGACTACAGTAAATGCTCTGTAAACGAGATGATCTCGTCTATGTTGGAGTACAACGCCGATCCAGTTATGGAAAGGATGCTCCATGCACTACAGGCGAGACTCCCACAACTTATGGCAGAAGAGGTTGAAGCAGAGAAAAGAGCTCGCAGTATCGTTATTGCTGGAGTTACTGAGAGTTCTTCTGAGCTTCCGCCATCGCGCAGACAGGCCGAGGCTCCGCCGCGTTTCTTACCCAGACGGCTGGATGACCCATCATAGCATTGCCTGGGGAAGATCATCCGATTCGGCATCTCACCAAGGCCCGCCTTTCGCCCAGCCTACTCCGAATCTAGCCGCGCGCGGCGTTCGCGATGCGGAAAACGCGACGGATTCCTCAAGGACGTTAAAATAGGTCCAGGAAAGTGGGGAAATTAGGCTTAGGCTCATTAAGCCAATCCAAGAACAAAGGAAAACGCCCAAAACCCTTTTTGTTTTCTGAATGAGTTTCTCTTCAGAAAAACAATTAGTAATGAAACTCGAGAGGGTTGATACTGGGCCTACTTGTGGCTAATAAAGGAGTAAACTTCATTAAGCATTTCTGATGTCTCAGCTCAACTCTTCTTCCAAAGTCGAAGTCAACGGGGCTCAAACAGACAGCAGAACTTAATCCTCTCAAAATCAGATGGATAGCACCTTCTAAAGTTGAAGTCAAACTCGTTAGAATTCATACGCTTACCTTGATACAAAGAATCATAGGGAGCATAGTTGATCTCCTATCTTATGAATGAAAAATGGAGCTAGGGTGTCAGGAATGCCCATAGAGGCTTAGTGTTGAATTGATGTCGAGTGGGCATGGTAATTGTCAATCATGGATCATCAAATTACTCATTTCAAGTGTTAGTATTATTGATTATTGTTTATTGTTATTTGTTAAGTAGTTAGTTTGTTTTGTATCGTAATCACTTACCTCGTAATCTTGTGTTGTACTCGATGTCGTTATCTCCTTGTTATGATGCAATATTTCGTAACTGATGGAGGTTGTCTATTTGAAGTCACGTGCGCGCCCAAAGGGGCGGGCAATCCGCACAGCGCGGCGGGACACTCCCTATATAAGGCGTCGCCAGCAGTCGGCTGTGCTTATTTGGCGACTTGCGCTTGCCTCGAACGGTACGTTCGAGGCTCGACTGCTGACGACAGGACGGATCGAGTGAGCCCTAGTGGCAGCGCCCCAGCATAGGAGTAGTGCACCGAGGCCGGAGGGGTCTCAACGGAGTTGGCGGTTGTAGCCGCCTTTGAGGAGCTGAGTCATCAATCCCCGGGCCTGATTGTCCCGGCGTGGTGACCTCGAGCGGAGCGGTTGGAGCCGCTGCCGCAGCTAAAACCGAAAGGCGGCCACGGGGTCCCGGTGTGGTGACCTGTGAGTTGAGAGCGCCCTGATTAGGGCTGGAAGCGAGTAGGATTAGCCTGGTATCGTCTTGGGATTGTAGGTGCTGCGGAGATCAAGTCGGTTAGGACTGAGCAGCCACAATTAAGAGATCATCAAGACTATAGGCTAGGATTAGAAGCTGTAAGGGCCGCGCGTGACATTAAGGATTTGATCATGTAACTCATTGTAGTGGTGACATTAGGATAAACTTTAAGAAGAACAGTTCTGAAGCACATTCCGAATCTCGTGTTATCTATCGTGTCATTTAAACAGTACCACTCGTGAAGAGAAACCAGGACAAACATTTCAGAGATCCGCAACATTCAAGTGAAGAAGTACTGCCGGAGCGTCAGTAGCTTTACACGGCAGCGGTTAGTTGCTGATTCTCACTCGCTGGTAAGGAGATTGTGGTTGCGGTAGCGATTCACAAACGCCTGAACCACACCCCCCCTTACCTTTGCATGGGGGCCGATAGTGTTCACCAGTTCAGTACTGTTCAGATGGCGGGAACAAACAACTCAAAGAACGATAACGCGCAGGACCGCGGTGACGCGGCTCGGAACGAACCTAATGAGGTCGAAATGGCGGAAGCGCGACCACAGCAGGCCACAGGAACACCGCCACCGTTAAGTAACTGGAGAGAAGTTATGAAGTGTATAGCTATGCGATGTGACAGCGCGCTAACGGAGCAGTTGCGTAATCTGTCCAGTGCAAAAAGATAGTATATTGTGGAAGCGGTTCAGTGCGCAGTAGAGATAGCGGTAGCAGCCGTAGAGCGTGAAAACGCTGTCAATGAACAGTTTTGCACTGTTCTAAGCGCGTTAGGACTGCAACCACAGGAATTACTCGAGATGCTTCCTCGGTTAACGAGACACGCCGCTGATTTGAAACAGCTTGCAAATGAACTAGGGTGTGACATCGCGAGCAAGGTGAGTGGTCTCAGGAGTTGAGACAAATGATTCAAGACTGGAATACATTCGCTGATATGCAACACAAGTCTTTTCAGCAAGGCGTCCGCCATCCATCCGCAGAGTCAGTGCCGCAGAAAGATGGGCTTCGATGGAACCCCCAGTTGAACTGTCCCGAGAGGTCGGTGAGATCCTCGACAACGTGTTCCCATTTGGACCCGCAGGACTTGCCGGGTGAGTTCTCAGATCTGACTTCTTTGAGTGGTGACTCAAAAAATGGGAGAACAGAAACAGTGTCAACCTTTGAGGGTCAGGATAACCAGGTAATCAGCGCCCTGCGTGAGGTATTGAAAGCTCAAACGGTAGCAGATGTTAAGAAGTACACAGGGAAAAACTCATTGTCAGACTTTTCGCGTGCTTTGGAAGTAAAGTATCCGAAAACGGTGTGGAGCGACTCCGACCGTAGAGATATACTAATCAATCATTTGGAAGGCACTGCAAAAGCGCTGGTTAGCAATTTGCCAGATGATGTCAGGCATGGAACATTTGATGCCCTGGTGCAGGAGCTCAAGAAAGCTAGAATTACTCCCGGAGAGAGGTTAAGAGCTGCTTCGGAGTGGAAGCAATTGCGAAAGAACGATCAAGAATCAGTGGTGGATTACTGCTGTAGAATGAAAGAAATCGCAAAGCGCATGCATCCAAACCAGGACATGGATTTCGAACTGGGCCGTAAGTTGTATGAGAGTTTGTCGGATTGGCCTGATTCCTACTACATGCTGGCAGCCCTTGACAGCCCCGAAGGCAGGATCTTCGACGAAGTTCGTAAAGTGGCCTTACGTCTGGAGCGGACGAGAGAAGCGGGCCAAGTCTCCAAAGCGAAAACATGGAGAGAACGCCAGGCTAAAGGAAGATCAGGAAAAACACTTCAAGAAAGTGGTGAGGACAGCTCCCACCAGAGCCACGAGCACACTTCCAAAGATTCAAGGACAGCGGCGAAATGCTTCCACTGTGGAGAGAAGGGACACTTCTCACGATGGTGTCCAAAACGAAGAGCTGATGTGCCAGCATCCAGCAAACCATCAAGACCTGCCTCGACAAGGCAGTCGCAGGAGAAGCTGAAGAATCAGATGGATAAGAGACCGGCGCGCGGCTCTTTCTCTACTCATCTACAGTCGTGGTGCTGTAAAGTAGACAGCAACGAGGGAAGGACGCCAACAGAAGCGTATGGTCAACCATGCTATTGCGACGTCATAGTCTTCGGTATAAAAACTAAGGCTCTCATTGATACAGGGTCCACAATCTCCATTATTCCTGTAGGATTTTTGAAGAGAGCACAAGAAACCGGTGCGGATCTGGATCAAATGGTTACCATGATGGGGGACGGAAACGAAACCCAAGTCTATGATGCTTCTGGTAATCCCATGAAGTTCCTAATGAGGATTGCGACAGATGTAAAGGTTTGTGGTGCCCGAGCGACCACCGCACAACTTCGTGTGCAACAGTCCAGAGATGAGGTAATCATGCTCGGTACTAACGTTCTGGGTGCTCTCGGGATTCAAGTAACATTGAATCCTAGCACCGACTCTTGTCCGTGTCAACACAGCGAGTCACTCAGTTGCGCAGAGAAGCGGAAGAAGCTGGCGGAGGAGCCAGAAGCTTCGGTTGTACAAAGGGTATTGGTGCCCCCCTTTCTCTGTAGCGACGATACAGTTGGCAAGTAACGTTGACATGGCTGATAGAGTCTTCTGGTCCAACGACGATAGGATAGCGTCAGGAGTTTGTCGCATATCGGAAGGACTTGCAACGGTTTGGTAGTGAATAAATCCGATGAGCCGTGGATCATCAAGAAAGGCATGGTTCTTGGAGTTTGGGCAGACGATAAGTGGTTTGACCCGAAAACCGCTGATATTCCTGGAGACATGCTAAAGCTACGTCGTAATGAAGTCGTGCCTCAGAGCGAGAAAGCTGATAAGCTTCTGGAGATCTTGCACAATGATAAAGAATCGGGAGGTTTTCCCAAACAAATGCAAGACTTGATACGGAGATACAGCGAGGTGTTCGCTATTTCGGACGTTGAGTTAACCCAAACTCAGTTACTACAGCGTGATATTGATGTTCAAGGTCATTCTCCAATAAGGCAGAAGACTCGTCCACTACCATATAGCTTGCGTGCGCAAGTAGAGGATATGTTAAAGGACCTGGAGAAGAGGCAGATCATCGAGGAAAGCTCATCGCCATGGGCTTCACCCATAGTGCTTGTAGCCAAAAAAGATGGTGACATCAGACTCTGTGTGGATTATCGGGAAATAAATAAGATCACGAAGAAGGATTGTTATCCACTACCTGCCATTGATGTCACACTACAAAATTTGAAGGGCAAGAAGGTTTTCACCTCCTTGGATTTAGCCAGTGGCTACTGGCAAATGCCATTAACCGATGACGCCAAAGAAATCAGTGCATTCACTGCACCTGCTGGGTTGTATCAGTTTAGAGTGATCCCATTCGGATTGACGAATGCACCTTCTGCCTTCCAACGTCTTATGGAGAGAGTCCTCGATGGATTACTCCGTTCGGAGGTCTCCATATATATGGATGACGTGCTCATCGCCACGGATAGCATCGAAAGGCACTACGTAGTACTGGAGAAAGTACTGCAGGCGTTCTTGAAAGCAAATTTGAAGATCAAACCGCAGAAATGTCGGATGCTAGCGACACGTGTGTCATTTCTAGGCCACGTTGTGGATGAAAATGGCATAAGAACGGATCCGGATAAAGTCGATAAGATTGTCAACTACCCTCGTCCTACCAATCTGGCTGAATTACGTACATTCCTCGGAATGTGTGGATATTACAGAAAGTTTGTACTCAGATTTGCTCAAACGGCGAAGCCATTACACAGTCTGACTAGCAACAAAGTGAAGTTCACATGGACGCCTGAGCATGAGAAAGCCTTCGTGACATTGAAAGAGCTCCTGGTTAAGGCGCCAGTTCTATCTCAGCCGGACGTAGAAAAAGCTCGTGTAGGGAGTCGACCTTTCTCCATGTACACGGACGCCAGTAGGGTAGGGGTTGGAGCGGTTTTAGCTCAAGAACAAGACAACGGATTCCTTCACCCGGTTTACTTTGCGTCAAAGCCATTGTCAATAGCGGAGCGCAATTACCACGTGACTGACCAGGAAGGTCTAGCAGTGATCTACGCTCTGAAAAAGTTCCATTACTTTGTATATGGCGTACATACAATCATACGCACGGATCATGCTACTCTGATATCCTTGTTCAAAAGGAAGAATGTATCACCTCGAGTCCTACGATGGGCAATGGAAATACAACGCTATGACGTGACAATCGAACATGTAAAAGGGGCTGCTAACTGCGTAGCCGACGCATTATCACGTGGAATAGCCAGTTCACCAGGAGAGGTACAGCCAAATCATTCGGAGGATGAGAAAGTCGTATGCCAAGTTCAGGAGAAGAACTGGCTCGAGCTGCTTCGTGAAGATAAAGACTTCAGAGAAATTATCGAAGCCGTAGAGGCTTCCAAGGACATTGAAGTTCGGTTACTACGACATGAGCGAAAGCTTAGCCCGAAGGATTTTGTCATCGAAAAAGATCAGGTAAAGCTAATCCTGGAGGACGGAACGCTTGCTTCAATGGTCCCTGAGAAGAAGAGGCGTGATATCTTTGACGAAGCTCACCATGGAGTCATGGGTGGCCAGTTTAATCCCCGCAAGATGTTTGCACAGTTAAGAAAGACAGTATTCTGGCCTGGTATGAGGCAGGATTTGAGAAAATGGTGCGGTCAGTGCCAGAAATGTTTCCTAACGAATGCGAAGACGGTGAATACGCCTCCTCTGAAACCACGTTTAGCAGCAAGACCTTTTCAGGTGATCGGAGTAGATTTACTTGAAATGGGAATGACTTCAGCAGGAAATAGATACATTGTCACAGTAATTGATCTTTTTACAAAGTATCTTGGAGCATATCCTGTCCCGGACAAGAAGGCAGAAACAATTGCTGAAGTGGTCTTCAGCAGATGGATTTGCGAAGCCGGCAGATGACCCGAATGCATCCTCTCGGATCGTGGAGGAGAGTTCGAGAATGCGGTAATCTCGGCATTGTGTGAGATACTGCAAATAAAGCAGGAATTCACTAAAGGCTATTGCCCGCGAGAAAATGGACTCACGGAGCGTGCAAATGGAACAATAGTGAGGATGTTAAAGAAAAAAAAACAGTTGTAGCGGCTGAATGGGACCGAATCCTCCCATCTGTGGTGCACGCCTACAATGCCTCGCCTCATTCGGCCACATCAGAGAGTCCTCATTTCCTGGTCTATGGCCACGACCCGAAATATCCATCGTCGGTGATACCAAGGGAACACCTGTCCCCTTATGACGTGGATTACGATCAGTACAAGTCCCAATTTCTCGCTGGTTCGAAGCTTGCACGAGAGTGCATCGAGGAGCATTCCGAGAAATACAGAACCCTGATGAAGAACAACTATGATAAGCGTTGGAAAACATCAAATTCCCAGGTGTTTTGCACGGGCGATCGTGTCTACATGAAAGTGCCGACGGAGAAGCGGAGGGCAACTCATCCAAAGCTCACGTTCGATTGGAAAGGGCCGTATAGGGTACTGGACGCGAGCGCGAATTCAGCACTGATTACCCTAATTGGAGGTAACGAAGAGCCCGTCCGCATACAGTTTGACCACCTAGTCAAAGTACCACCAGGGATAGATGATACACCAGTAACAGCTAACACTGCCAGGGGTAGGCGTGGGCGACGGAAGACCCAAAGGGTTGACACTGCTTCAAAAGTGCAATCTGTTTGTAGGTCCATACTTCCCAGTAAAAATAAATGTAACATGATTACTTTCAGGGTCCGACGTTCGAATCGAAACGATTTCTCGACGATTGACTTTAGATGCCCTGGCGTCTACCGTCACCAAGGCCAGGACCTCAAGTGTTCTCTGGGGAAGCCTTGGTCGGAAATCGTTCCCGATGCACCGGCACCTGATTGGATACCCAATTCAACCTATGAGTGTGGTAGAGCTGTCACCATCATGCAGCAGAACCACATTCCTGACTCTGCTCATCGCGATCTCTTGCTTGATACATCCTATGTGACCTTGTCTGTATCAGGACTTGCTGTAGCTTATTCGTACTTCCGTAAGAACTGCATCCATATCAGCACATACTTGCGCCGTACACAGTTGGAAGACACAGAGAACCACCTTAGGAGACATAGGGAGGAACCGTTCAATGTGGCAAAGCTGGTGCGAGAAGCTCGCGGAAGCGCGGTGCTGTTAACTGAATGGAAGAAAGAGGACTGGGCGAGACTTCCGAAGAAGCCGGTTATTGTGCTGTTGCCTGAAGGATTCGAAGAGCATTGCCCCGGATTCACGTCTGGAACACAGAAAGCGTTTTCGTACCGCACCCCTGGAGACATCCAGTTGGAATGGTTTGGAGACGAACCATCGGCGATTGTGCTCTTCAGCCCGTTGAGGGAGGCAACCTTACCGGAGTGGTGCGTTGCCTGGACGACATTCATGGAGTTCGTGTCGGAAGGGACCGATCTCTTTTGTCTTCCCAGCCCACGAGACCAGGGTGCATGGGGTGCAGGCGTGGATATGATACGAGATCTAGCCGAGGAAACTCTGGTTCAGAGACCGTCTCTAGTTGGGCACATCAACTACCTCTTCCCTGTCATGGGACCGGCACATGAGCAGAATCTCCCGTGTGAAGTACTCGGAACCCGTTTGGCGGCGCAGCCACACTTCCTACCGTCAGCTGCAAAAAAGTTCCTCAATGCTACCTGCACGTATTATGGAATACGCCTGAAGCTTGAACCGTACCGCCGCATAGCGGAGCTGAACCAGCCACCAGATAACAGACGGCGCGAAGAACGTGATCAGGAGGAAGCTCCTACAAGAGCCGGAGAGGCTCCAGACCATCGAAGGCCACCAAGAGACAGACCCAGAAATGACCCTAGGCAGTACCATCAGCCGCATCGCCGTTTTCATAGAGGATCTTACTTGGTTTTCTATAGAGGATCTCGATTTTCCCCATATAGACGCTATCCTCGCTGGTGAGTTGTTTATTTTGTTTTGTCGGCAGAGTGGGGCTGCCTCATGTCAGAGGGGGGAAGTGTTAGTATTATTGATTATTGTTTATTGTTATTTGTTAAGTAGTTGGTTTGTTTTGTATCGTAATCACTTACCTCGTAATCTTGTGTTGTACTCGATTTCGTTACCTCCTTGTTATGATGCAATATTTCGTAACTGATGAAGGTTGTCTATTTGAAGTCACGTGCGCGCCCAAAGGGGCGGGCAATCCTCACATCGCGGCGGGACGCTCCCTATATAAGGCGCCGCCAGCAGTCGGCTGTGCTTATTTGGCGACTTGCGTTTGCCTCGAATGGTGCGTTCGAGGCTCGACTGCTGACGACAGGACGGATCGAGAGAGCCCTAGTGGCAGCGCCCCAGCATAGGAGTAGTGCACCGAGGCCGGAGGAGTCTCAACGGAGTGACCCGGATTTGAGGCGGTTGTAGCCGCCTTTGAGGAGCTGAGTCATCAATCCCCGGGCCTGATTGTCCCGGCGTGGTGACCTCGAGCGGAGCGGTTGGAGCCGCTGCCGCAGCTAAAACCGAAAGGCGGCCACGGGGTCCCGGTGTGGTGACCTGTGAGTTGAGAGCGCCCTGATTAGGGCTGGAAGCGAGTAGGACTAGCCTGGTATCGTCTTGGGATTGTAAGTGCTGCGGAGATTAAGTCGGTTAGGACTGAGCAGCCACAATTAAGAGATCATCAAGACTATAGGCTAGGATTAGAAGCTGTGAGGGCCGCGCGTGACTTTAAGGATTTGATCATATAACTCATTGTAGTGGTGACATTAGGATAAACTTTAAGAAGAACAGTTCTGAAGCACATTCCGAATCTCGTGTTATCTATCGTGTCATTTAAACAGTACCACTCGTGAAGAGAAACCAGCACAAACATTTCAGAGACCCGCAACATTCATTTGAAGAAGTACTGCCGGAGCGTCAGTAGCTTTACACGGCAGCGGTTAGTTGCTGATTCTCACTCGCTGGTAAGGAGATTGTGGTTGCGGTAGCGATTCACAAACCCCTGAACCACAACCCCCCCCCCCTACCTTTACACAAGATTTCAAGCAAAAATTTTACCTAGGGAGGAGCATTCACTTGATGAGTTTTAATAATTTTGGTTGAAGGTTAAAAAAAACACCAATAAAGATGGAATGCTCGAATGTTCACTCCTACAAAATCTTTAGCTTTCAAGATTTATTCTAACTGTAGATATGCACATCTTTTTTATTTGTCTTGAATAAACATGATTTCAGATCAATCTCTGTGTTAACGAACGTTGACGGCATAATAGTGCCTCCATCGATATACTTCCATCCTTCGTTTTCCCTTCGGCTAGCCACTGAGACACCAATTATATCTCCAAGATAGTTTCCGCACCTCAGACGCACTAATGAGCCAGCTTGGGTCACCAAACATGGCCACTGTTTTGCATTGAGACAGAATTAATATTCAATAAGGTAACTGAATAGTTGTGAAAGTAAATCAAAATTGTTCTGCCTCTGAGCTCCATACGATAACTTTTCTTTAATGTATTAAGGAAGGGTTGTAAAAGTAGCTGACCTGCTGATTAACATTAATGCCCACAAAATTAGGCACTTTCCCTCAGACCAGAACTCTGTAATTGTTCAGAACTTTTGAAAAAAA
>KN727842.1:3001-19645 GCA_000816745.1 Ancylostoma duodenale | reverse complement strand
GGGGGGGGGGGGGGGGGGGGGGGAACAGCAGTCATACGGCAGTTTTCGCACAGAATATAATAACCACTGATCCGATTCCCAGCAGAGTTTTCAAAACTTGAGCCAGCTCTCGGAAGCAAATTTTGGACGACCGTTGCAGTGCAGACGATAGGCCTCTGAACATCTCTGGCGTTTTCCTAGCAGACCTTTCGGGATTTTTCCCAGCAAATAACGGTGATAGGTATTGGTGAGGATGCCGCTTCCAAGAAGCAGCTTGAAGGCCAGCAAGAATCCTAGAGATAACGGACGAAATGCTCCGAGAAGTGCTCATCTACAATACTGCTTACGGGATGTCAAAAACCGACGGTCGCTCCGCGGAGTCACGGTCGCTCACCGCCGCATCATCATAACTTCCTTAGAACTGCTCCAATCGAAGCGTTTTGGTCACCATTCGATTCGTGTCGAACAGATCTTTAAGATGACCTACTGATTATCAGGGTAAACTGTTGGCTTACTGGTTCCATCGAAGTAGTCGATATATTGACTGATGCCGCGTAATATATCGGCTAGTAGTGGCGGAAACCCTTGTGGTGAATCGGATCTCAAACTCGAATTTGAATATTTCGATCGGATGTGGATATTTAAAGTGTATAATGATACAAAATATTAGAGAAAGTGCTCGTAATTAATCGAAATGCTCAACTATTTGGCTGAATAGAGACTTTTTCAATCAAATCAAACACTTTGCAAAAAGAATCCTGTGAGTAGGCGTTGAACCCGGGAGTCACCACAAACGCGACATGCTATCACGCTCAGGGCAGGGATGAGCGGATACGAGATTTTCCACGATCCGGATAACGGTGCGGATAACGGATAATGGATAAGTGATCCAAATGCTACAAGACATCACAATCTACAACACTGAAAATGATAAAAGTGAGATACGATGAGAATATTGTCGAGAAGAATCAGCTCAAACTCTTCATTTTGTTAGTCATCGAATTTCGCCATTCTGAACACGACGCTCTGCATGGCGTCATTATGAAGAAGTGTAAGTGTAGTACCTACATAGAGTTTACCATAAAAGCAAGAGCTTCCAGTGACATCTGGACATTTGTTAATTTGACTGACTTGTTGCTTCAGAGCTTTCCAGTACAAGCCGAAGTATCCGAAAGTTGCTTTTCCCGACGTTTTTGGGGTGGGGAGAACTGAAGGGGGCTGAAACTTCGCTCCATAAATCTTCTGTGGATTTTTGATAAACCTTCTGATACTGACTATTATGAACGACTATTGACGTTTGAACGCTATTTGATCAATGCATTCAAAAATTTTCTTTTTGGACAGGTACAAGCCTGTATTACAGTTCATTCAACCGGCAGTGAATACTGGTGGAAGGATCATGGACTGATACGCAGCTATTTTCGGTCAGTATCAAGCGTACTTGGTAGTGCACAGCCGCACTGCTTACTTTCTGTCCGTGAATGCACCAGTATTCATCCCCTTCTGAATGCTTATATCTTCTCCTACATTGCTACAAAATTGTTAACCCCTGATGACGTGAAAATGCGCTAGATCGAGTGATACTTTTTGGAATGGAGCTTATCCTCTGTTGAGAACGTGCTAAATGAAAGTTCTATTTTCGTCCTTATCCGCATCGTTATACGGCGCCAAATGGCCGGATAACGGCAAAACGGATAACCGGATACGGACGATCCGCTCATCCCTGGCTCAGGGTCTGCCGTGATGCTTTGCAGCACTTAAAAGTATCGAAAATCGTATCTCCCGGAAACCTCTAATTTCGGTCCAGGATATGGCTCTTCAAGACCTCTTCCAGATCACATAGACTCTCACTGTCCCAACGTTCTTCTAGGCATGCTAGAGACGGTTGAAAGGTTGCGGCTAAATTCCTAGCAAAATTAGCGCAGTTTTAGTTGGCAACCGATTACGGCTAAAACTGCACTAGCTGCATTTTCTGGCAGTGCAGTGTCCTTGATCACCTTTCCTTGGGAGACTGGGAGCTCATCTGATTGGCAGGCTGTAACCCTACCAAAATCGAAATGTTCACAAGGCACAATGGAAGCTCGTATTTTTGACAAGACTAACATTAACAGACACTAGTAGGCCTGCAGCAACGGCACTTGCAGGACCTGAAGAACACAAAGAGTTGTGCTGAACGTACTATTTTTCCTGCATCAAGTTGGCTAGGTCTGTTGAGGTAGTGTGCTCTATCAGCAACTTCGACAAAAATTGCATGTCTTGAAACAGCGTGGAGTTTATCCGGTTCAGTCATAGCGTGGAGTTTGCCCAGTTCAGTCCCTAAGTGCTTGATTTTGGAAGTTTTTTTTTGCCTCAAATTAGCCGGAATAATCAAATTGAGAGCTGAGGTCCGGTTCACCGCAAACGTTTCTCCCACTTGTAGTCCGATCCATTACACGGCTTCAATCAATATACCGATTACTTCGATGGAACCAGTAAGCCAAAAGTCTACCCCGATAATCAGTAGGTTTTCTGAAAGATCTACTCGAGACAAGTCGAATGGTGACCAAAACGCTTTGATTGGAGCAGTTTCAAGGAAGTTATGGCGAAGCGACGTTGACGGAGCGAACGTCGGTTTTTACCATCCCGTGAGCAGTATTGTACGTTTCACCAAAAGTCTAGCCAATACATTTGAGCTCGAATGTGGAATATGTGCTGTTTTAGCCGAGTACAGAAAAGTTGTTTTGCCCTGCATTGCTTATAATGTTATGGACTCTTTCATTACACTATAAGCAGTGCAGGGCGAAATCCTCAAAATTTTGAAAATTGAAAACAAAATCCTCGAAATTTTGAAAATTGAAAACAAAATCCTCGAAACTTTGAAAATTGAAAACGAATCCTCTGGACATTTCCGGTTGTTTGGCGACTGCTAACTGCAAGGGATATCCTCTATACGTATAGAATAGAAGAACTTTCTTTGCGCTACAAGTTCACTACCATATCTAGATGTTACACTTTGTCCTAACAAATATATATCTTCTTAAAAAGAATGGCGCCATTTCTTTTGCATCAGCCTAATATTAGGTTGTCCCACAATAAATGACCGCAACACAGTGATGAATATTTGGAAGTTCACAAATCCATTATTTTAGAAGCTAGATAAACTTTGAATAGTTGTAGAGAGCAGGACCTGCTCTATCTGCATCCTCAAGAGACTTCCTCAATTACTCTTTTTCATGGTTTCTGCAGACGACATTGTACGATGACGCAGAACATGGTTTTTGTGCCCTCCCAAATTTTAGAATATTTTTCTGCCCGAATAGAGCGAAGGCCGGATTTGGTGTTACCTCTGCATATGGCCAGATAGTCGTCTCATAAGGACACAAAGCTGTGACTAGAAAAACACTTCCAGAACGGTACGAGTTTTCAAGCTTGACCAGGTGATGGTCATAAAACTGCTCAGATACGAAAGCATAGTTCTGGAGGCGGGACGAGAATTCTGGAACAAGTTTCTTCGTGTCGTTAATATTGTAGACTCATGTTTTCAATCTTTTATTGGCTAGCTTTTGGTGAATAACACCTTCGTCAGGCCTAGAATACATTCCAACATATATACTAGTGCTCATGACGACAATGATGTTACAGAGGAATGAGTAACTAGACTGACCAGGCTAGGCAAACAAGATGACAAACAGCACAGTAAGCAAGTCAGTAGACGAATAAGAGCTACAGAGGAAGCGACATAAGAGACATGGTCACAATCACCGACCGCTCTACGTGATAAGCCTGAGGCTGTCGATAAGCTCATCCTTGTTGTTTATTCCGGGCGTGAGACGCTTTATCGCAAGAGCCTCGAGCAACTTCCTTTCCAACGGGTTTTTTAGTGAGAGGTCTAGTACCGTAACCTTGACTCCAGGCGGATCTTCTCTTGTGTGGTGCAGGGTACGGTGATGCGAAAAGCTGCTGTTTGGGTAGGAAGGAGGATTTCGCAATGCTTTAGATGTTCATCGATACGTTTGTGGAGAGGTCTCGCAGTCTCACCAATATACTCTTGACCGCATCCATCACATGTTACCATGTAAACTGTTCCTTGCAGTTGACATATTTTTCTCTCCGTACAGTATGTGCAACCATTGCGCCCACATTTTTCTTCGTAGGTCCGTGATGACACAAGCAAGCTCCTCAGGTTGGGTGGTGGTCGGAATATCAGTTTTACTGGAAGACCTGATGATTTCACGTCATTGAGGAAAGGCAATACGAGTGGTATTCCTCCCGCAAAGAAATGTGGACGCCACGATCTTGCTTCCAGTGGCGTGTGTCCATTGTCTTCCAATATCTGTTTCACCGACTCTTCCACTTCTTCTGAGTCTTCACTGCAGGTTCTTTTACTCGCACCGATGAAGTTAAGCACCATCTTAATTTTCATGTAAAGAGGGTGCACACTTCTAGAGTGCAGCAATATGTTTTTCGAATGTGGTTTTCTGTACCATCTGAATTGTTTCTTGCTTTGGCATATTCGTACCTTGGTGTTCAGGAACGGGAGGAAACTATCTTAGCCAGGCAGTTCGCTTGTAAACCTCACGTTGGGGTCACACTTATTTAGGTTGTCGAGCATTACGTGTAACTCGTCGTTGTTGGAACTTACAACGAACACATCATCTATATATCGCTTATAGAATGAAATTCCTGAAATCAGCGATTTACGTTCGATTTGGTCGAGGTAGACGATGGCCAATAGCGGTGATATTCTCAAGCCCATAGCAAGACCACGTTTCTGCACATAAAACTCCATCGAATTGGAAAATATTGCATGCTAATGTAGCTTCTAGAAGTTCTTTCAGGTCTTCTCCTCTCAGTCCAAAAGTATGGACTTCATCTCGATGTTTCTGGAAAAGTTCTAATACAGCGTGAATTGCTTCATCGTTGTTAACATTCGTATAGAGAGAAATTGCATCAAAACTCGCGTAGCACACATCCTCAGGAAGTTCGCAATCATTCAAGGCAGATATGAATCCCTCGACGTTAGTTATGTGTGCTGCTACATGACGTAAGAGCGGCGATAGCAGTTTTACGAGAAACCAACTTATTCGATCCGACGGTCCTCCACACGAAGATATGATTAGCAGCACTTTGACTTCCTTCTCATTTACATGCTGTAAATCTAGTACTGCAGGGAGCTTTTGCGTTTTGACCAAAGCATAATAGGTTGGAACAGTGGGGAACGTCGGTATGAAACGTTTGACGGTTCTCTTATTCATTATCTTGCCTTGTGAGACTGCGAGACCTCTCCACAAACGTATCGATGAACATCTAAGAGCATTGCGAAATCCTGCTTCCTACCCAAACAGCAGCTTTTCGCATCACCATACCCTGCACCACACACGAGAAGATCCGCATGGAGTTAAGGTTACGGTACTACACCGCTCATTAAAAAACCCGTTGGAAAGGAAGTTGCTCGAGGCTGTTACGATAAAGCGTCTCAACAAGCGTCCGGAAATAAACAACAAGGATGAGCTTATCGACAGCCTCAGGCTTACCACGTAGAGCGGTCGGTGATTGTGACCATGTCTCTTATGTCGCTTCCTCTGTAGCTCTCGTTCGTCTACTGACTTGCTTACTGTGCTGTTTGTCATCTTGTTTGCCTACCATAGTCAGTCTAGTTACTCATTCCTCTGTAACATCATTGTTGTCATGAGTACTAAGTGGTACATATGTTGGAATGTATTCTAGGCCTGACGAAGGTGTTATTCATCGAAAGCTAGCCAATAAGAGATTGAAAACAGGAGTATTCAATATTAACGACATAAAGAAACTCATACTAAATAAGGCTCCGGGATAGCACCATCCTACCATATGTGAAAATTCTGGAACAGTCCATAAAAATGTTAGCAGCAAGGTTGGGCGCAATTAAATCACTGGTCACTCTGCATTCTCGGCAAATAAACACCGCAAAAAGGGGCAAAGTGGATTTTTAACAAAAACATTGCTGGTCAGTGCTCAACTTGCGACACCATTTACTTTAATCCCTCTAATAAACATTGTTGCGAGATTTTCTGGAAAAGTGGGTCTCTTTTCGTTATGGGTGGACATTGCTTAATAAAATGGAGTTTTGCTTTGTTTGTATCGCTGAGGGAAATCTGGATATATTCAACAAACCTCGACATCCCAGAAAAAGGTAATTTTTTCTCATAGGTGAAATACTGCTCGAGGTGTTCAACAGTAGCTAGACCAGGCCAAGAGCAGAACTTACTGAATGCCTAGCCTGTTACCATTTTGGGCTCGGATTCGAGATTTGGTTGAAAGTGCCTCAGTTTTGGTGAGCCAAAAAGGTGCATGTACACAGGCAGGGCGGACAAATCCACACAGGGTTACATCCTACCAAAAAAAATTTTACTGAGTGAGGCGATGGATCTCTTCTTGTAATATTATGTTGGTCAGACCATAGCCTGATAGAATATCCTTTTGAACTTGCAATGAATTCACTCTTCGTCTGGAAAATTCATGTGAATCGATGTATGCTGAAAATTGACCTTTCGCACTTCGCTAACTCCTGTGATTTAAGCTTTCTTCTTTACATAAGCTTCACTACCTGAAAAATCTGCAGAAACTGCTTATCATAATACTTCTTACTCCGAAGGAAAATCTCAAGTATTAGCTGAGTTACGCGTCTTGGAACGCGCACCTCCAAAACCGCCATTATATGTGGGACAACCTAATAGTTTCGGGCGGTTTTTCAAAATAAACGAACTTCACTGTCAGATGCAGTATTGTTGGCCTGTGTATGTTGTGTGTTGAGCTATGTACGCTTGTATTTGTGTAAAAAAACCATCTTCTGCAATGCTTAGGTACCTGGAGCACCATTCGTCCTAGGCTGGGATATCTGGCGAGATACACAGAGAGCTGAGGATGTTGCGATGGCAGTAGTAGAACATCTCGAAGGAAACCTGAAATTCTTCCTTGGTGATCGCGAAGCCTTCAATCTTATATTTGCTGTTCTAGGTCCATGCGCCAAAGTGGTGAGCGAGAATTAGAAAATATGAGGTCGCGAGTTTTGATTTTGGGTTTTCAGTTTCCGTCTATCAAGAGCCGACTGTCGACGTTTTCTGCTAAAGTGCTAAAGAGTGCCGCCACCTCACCTGCTATAGAGGGCCATCTAAGACAATACGTGTTAAAAGCGCCTGTCCCACCAAGTCAGAAGAAGAAGGTAAACTGATAACTATACTGAAGATTTGTTTTGAAACTAGAGCGTTCGTTTATTACGTGAAAATTTAGCGTTTGGGTAGTCAGTTTCGTTGGGCTGGGAAATCTACTAGAGCTCCAGAATCCGCGAGATGAGCTGTGCTCTTCATTTTTTTCAACTTTTTGACAGGAGCCTTCTCAAATTGTGCTGCCTAGCTCCGTTCGAGACTGAACTCTTCCTTTGTAGTTATAACATGAGTCTTCAGGAGCTCACCGATGAAGAGATATTGGGAGCTCTCTACACGAACAATATCACTCCCGGTTACAGCCGTGCCTTGTAAGTTCGTTAAACTCCGGTTAGTCATCACTTCACCGCAATGTTCACAGTTCTATAATTGTGAAAAGCACTGATAGGTTTTTCTTACTTTCACGTCTATCTCAAGTTTCTAACACTTATTGAATGGATTTCCGTGAAGCGCATTCTGGGAGCGCGAAAGTTACGGAACAAATCCTAGACTGACAAGGGTAGTGCACGAGGCTGATCGCGGGGATCAAAGCGAAAGGTCCATTTACAGAAGCATTGTTTAAGATGATGTTCATATACGTATATCATTTGTGCCCAATTGTGATGCAATCAGGAGAATGCGTCAAAAATTTCTATACTGCACTGCCATAGGACTCCATGTAGAGCTGGGTTTCATGAAACTTTGACCACTTGAACCAACTGCGGTTGTAGTGACTAGCTTTGCTGTGGACAACGGAGCGTTTAAAAACACATTTCTGAATGGCCCGCTTTCGTTTGCTTATGAGTTGATGAGCCGATCACGAGAACAATGGCGAGATGAGTGAGGGAATAGAGCATCAGACCATCACGTAGAAGGTCGAGGGTTCGGATGCAGTCGGCGCAACTGTCTTTGCATTTTGAATTTTAGGCTCTCAAGCTTGTCTCAAGTATTTCCAGTGATTAGAACACATCAGATACGAGCACTGCTACAAAAACTACTGCAGGGACCACGTGCGATGCGTTATCCACTCGGCCACGTCGCCGCGGCTGCCACGCTTGCACCTAGGACTCCTGAACACATAACCAGACGTAGCCAGATTATTCAAAAATGCATCTGCAAACGTTCCATAGCCCGTAGCCCTTAGGGCAGCTAATCACAGCAGCCACGACTGGTTTACGTGGTCAAAGTTTTATGAAGCCAGGATTCCTATGGCAGTGCAATAGAAAAATTGCCACTTAACGTTCATAGACCCAAACTCTTCAAGAGAAAATTTCGACTGAGGAATATCGTATTCATTTCGCACCGTAACGCCACTTTGTTGGATTACGATAGGTGTACTACCGCATGCTACCGTACGCCTGCCGTAACCATGGAAAAAGGGTTATGGTACAAAATGGATACGATATTCGTGTCCAGCACCTCAAATGAACCCCGTATGCAAGGTTTCACTCAAAAATATCTCTTTTGATTATCGGACACTTATCACCCGCGCGCGTCAGGTCCCTGTGAGACAGTGCATAGAAAGCGGCTGTTCCCGGTCTTTTCCTGGGGAAGAGATCAGCTTTGACCTAATATGCCTATTAAGGTGCTAGTTAGACCACCTTTTGAAGCATGTCCGGATGTTTCTTCCCAGGTTCAAAAAAAAAGGCAAAACAGCCTGACGCGTACGCGTGCATGTGGTAAGTGTCTGTAGACATAAAAATGGTATACATATAGAGTGCGGAAAAGGTATTGATAGTGAAATCAACCTCTACTACAACGCCACAGAAACAATTATCACAATATTTTTTCTATTGAGTTAGATTATCAACTAAGTAAAAATTGGTATTCTATCATTCATTTTTGATTCGGTCTCTTTTTTTCCTGCGCTCGCGGAAACGACACGGGAAGGCATCCACAGTGGTAGTCCGCATCGAAATTTTTCGATTCACGGGTCAGAACAGCATTTAAAGAAGCGATATTCTTATGAGGTTTAGCAAAGGCTTTTGCTTGTAACACCGTCTACACCAAGTAATCAAGGGGATCCGGACTATTCCTTGGCCAGTCTTGAGAAGAAATGAAATCGCGAAGAATTGCTTGGCACCACTGTTGCGTTTGGCGAGCCTTATCGGCTGGTGCGGAATCTTGTTGGAACACGTGTGGATTGTTTCCAAAACGGTACTTTAGCCGTGGGAGGACACGAAAACGAATGATTCTACCTATTTAAAAGACGCACAAAAACATTAAGAAAAAAAATTGTCAATACTTTTTCCACACCCTATACATTACCATCACCTCAGACAATTCTACCAAAAACGGATGTTCCGTTTCGATGCTCGGGGTTAGCTTCGTGCACTTTCCTAGTGAGAAAAATTCCCTCGAGAATCATGCTTCGGAAAGTGATGTCTTCACCTTCGTTTCTTCTGGTTTCAGGCTCCTGGATGAGCTCCTGCAGCGACGCATAGAAATATTCACAAGAGTCAATGAGCCGGACGAGTTGGATACACAGGCACGAAAAATCTACTTTGATGAATCATGATATAGATGTTAAGTTGCAACTTGTTCAGATGTTGGCAATATTTGGTCGTCCCGGCATAGAAGAGCTCGTGGCTCAAATGCCTCGACGCACTCCACTAGAAACCATTGAGCTGGTGTTTTTCAAGTTGCTGGCGGTGTTCAATCCGAAGTATTTTTCAATGTTTGAGATTTATTTGCCCATTTCCTTCTGTTGCATGGTAATTTTACCTTCAGTTATAATCCATACACGGTGTGTATGTTCTTCTCGCTAAATGTGATTCGTGAGTTTTGTCGAAAATGGACGGTTCCGCAATGGGTGTGTCTCGCCCGATATGTGGTAGAGATGGTGATGCAGGAACCGCAGCAGCTGAAAATGGCTATAGATTTGATTGAGCATATGGTATGTGGAGCTTGCATGTTTTCCTCCATTTTTCATATTTCCGTTGATTTTGAGGTTTTTGGTGAGAATTTTTGTTCAACTAATATTGGGTTGGTGAAAAAGTTCTGCAACACTTTTTATTTCCATTTCTAAAACGAAAAAGCAGCTTGACAGGTGGGATTTTGTGTCGATATAATGTAGTATGTTCTCGATGCTTTCAAGAGAAGGGCATACGAGGGAACAGTATCCGAGTAATAATGCCTTCGGCCAGTCGTGTTTCACTTCGTTCCTTTGTTATGTTTTCCTGCGAGGACATCCTGTAAGAAGCGCGGACGCCAATATATGTGCTGCGTTTGAAGAGACCGTCATTCACCATTCGACGGCCCTTCGATGGTACCAGGGCTTAGAGTCTGACGAAATGAAGCTTGAAAGTCACCCATGGTCTGGACGTGCGTCGACCGTTAATGAGGACGATTTGCGCGACAACCTGAAGACGAGGTCAGATGTCGACAACTGCAAGTTGGCGAAGACACTCTAATGCGACTATGCGATCTTTATCAAGCTTCCTCCCTTTGTCGGTTTTAGCAAAGTTGACCGGAGATGAGTGCCTCCTGTGTTGTGCGAATCTCTTAAGTCATGCCTGGTGAGCATCGAAGAGTCGATGTTTCTTCCTCCACAAGGGAAGGAATTTCTAAACGATATTGCAAGTGGGTGCGGAAGCTTGGTCCTGCACGCGAACAACGCACAGCGGCGCTAGTGGATTCGATGTCCGGAATCACTTCCAAAACAGTCAAAAGCAGACTCGCCCGAAAAGAGGGTTTTTCCATGTTGTCGGTGGAGCCGCAAGTAATGCTTTATTAAAAGTTCCTATTTAGTGGCACCACAGCGACAAGGGAGATCTGCGCTACCCAACCCCAGAAGTTGGCAGGTGCTATCCGTGAAAATCTCCCAAAACGAACAAATCTTCTGCAAGATAATGCTCACGCGCACTTTGCAAACGCAAGTCGTGAGAAGAATCAGAATCTCGGTTGGGAATTCCTGTCATACCTACCGTAGTCGCCAAATCTGACCCTGTCGGACTATCACCTTTTCATGACCATGAGCAACCACCTATGGAAAATGAGGCGTGGCAATTAACAGGGACTCGAAAATGGGGTGTCAAGGTTTTTCGATCCACAGCCTCCCGCGTTCTGGCAGGAAGGAACAAAGAAGCTGCCCAAAAGATGGGCAAAGGTACCACACAGTAATGGTAAATATAGCATTGATTGAGATTTCGTTTTTGATAGAGAAATTCATTTCCAAAGAAGTCATTGTGAGTATTGCGAAACTTTTTCACCAACCCAATAGTATTAACTTATTGGGGAATTATTGAGACATTTTAAGCTTCAATCGGTTTCCAAACTTTCCTCTTCTATAAGAAGCTTACATGGCTGGGATTCATGAAACGACAACGAAGCAAACCAGCGATGGTTAGGGGGATTGGTTGTTGTATAGACTACGTAATGGTAAGAGATGAAGGACGTAAAAGTAGGTTAGCTGGCTTGGTTTAGCTCGGTTATGCATTCATGGTTCCTACCCATGATATACTGAAATAACCATGTGTACCCATCGCCTGCAGCCGCCAACCACGAGCAAGCGCGGTGCCGGCGGTTGAGAAATCGGGGCAGTACAGGTCAAAGAAGTCATCACACATCGAAAATCCTTAAAATTGGCGAAGTGCTGCTCGGCCAAGAAGTGCTTCAGCGACCGGACAAGGTGTTAGTTGAGGTAACAGTGGTTGAACGAGGTTGGCGTGCAGGGAACCGCGTTTCATGACTGCTTCCCATACTGCCGACGAGTGAACAAAGCCGCATGAGGGTACATTTTGTCGGTCGAAATGTGCACCTTAACACGTTGATGTCTCTTTTCTTAGACGATGACGGCCGTAGTCCTGAACCTAGTGCTGCAATTGTTGATTTCGCCAATTGCGTTGCTTGGCAACGACTTCGGTAGATCATACCCTTCTCCTTAGCTCATGAAATAGCCGAGCTGATAAAAGGCTTTGAGGAGAGGTATGCGTGAAACGAGGTGTTAGAGCCAAAGACACACAGTTCCATGGCTGGTCAGCAACGCGCGGGATGCTGTGATGATGTTGTTGACCCTCATGCTCGTCCTGGCGCTCCACAGAAACTCATGCAAGAAAATCGCTCGCATTGGTTACTCGCCCATTTACACGCCTAATTTGAGAAAATGGCGCAGCGCTATGTTTTACCTTCCTATGGCTGCTGACCAGCCATGCAAATGCTTAGGAACACGCTATCATATGCTCTCCTGGACATGAGTCATGTGGGAAGGATGCAACAAAGAATTTTTGGTGGAGTGTCTCAGTCATTTCCCAACAACTTAACAAATTCTCAGGTAGGATTTCCATATAATTGGGTTGATGCAAAAAAAGTGGCCCGCTTTTTGTTGACATTTTCTCCACGACCTTGCTGAACGATAACTTCAGCGAATCATAAGATCCTTTCGATTAGCATCCATTGCTTATAGTATGTATGAGCGAGTCCCCAACTCTCCATGTCCAGAACTCTATATGCTGCGGGGCGAAGAACAATAAGAACTCTGTTTTTTGTGTTTGGCGAATTTTTCATGCGAAATAAGAGATCTCGGAGCTGGGTAAGGTGGCACTCATACGGCAAATTCTCTACAGATTTATTAATTTATTCATTCGTTCACCCATACATCATGACACCACACAATAACTTTTCACAAAGAAGATGAACTGAACATAAAAAGAATCGTGAAGAGATTTTAGGAGGTTCAGAAATGCGATAAGGTTACAAATTCCACAGATTTCCACAGCGAAATACGTGAGCCTATCGGACCACAGAATATGCCTACTGCTGGAGCGCTCCCCAGCGAAGCTGTGGAGATTTGAGCCAGCCCTAGAAAGTGGATTTGGCGGACCGTTTTCGTGCAAAGAACAAGCCTTTGATCATCTCGAGTGTGTTTCTAGCAGTCCTAGAAGTAGCAAGGAAAGGTTCGCGAGAATTGTTCATCTACGTTTCCCCAGCAGCGAAGGCGTTATCGCAGAGGTTACATGTGGAGTAGGTAGTGCACTCCTGGCCAAATGTGAAGGTGTTTTTGACTGCGTTACTGGTGGTGCTGCGGGAAAATTCTCGAAAAATTCTCGAACTTGAGAAGGTGGAAAACGAGATATCCGGCCATTTCCAGTTAAACATTTCATGACTCTTAACTGCTGCGGACATGCTTTTCACCGACAATACAGAGGAGGTTGCTTTGCTCTTCGAGTCGACTGATTTCGCACTCTGGTGAAGAGAATAATGATTTTGAAAAGGCGCCATTTCTTCCGCATCAACCCAGTGAGATTTCTTGGAATTTTCCTCAGCACCGCACAGATTTCATTTGAAGGTATGTCTCACGAACGTCGAAGTTGCGGTTCCAATAGCTGAGGTAATTGTGACCCTAGCCAGATCGGATCTTCCTATTTGCCAGCGAACGAATGCGCAGAAGCTACTGGATGAAATACAAAACAGATATCCGTGTGAGTTTCCCACTCGACCTTTCTTCCTGTTAAGACTTCCACAGTGTTCACTTTGTTTAGGCGTATTCGTGGATAAGTTAGCGAATCGTGCCAACGTCCAGGGTGTTCGTTGGCAGCAGCGGGGTACAGATGAACTAGTTGCAACTCTAGTAGCGCAGGCGGTGGACCCGAGTTTAACAGATTCATCCGGTGCGGTGAGGACGCTCACTCAGTTTGTGGAAACGTATCCCAGGGTGATGATTAGGCAAGTTTTGAAATTGTTGTGAAGGGGCAGTTCTTGCAAAAGATCACAGGTAGCCTGCTTTCCAATGTCTGTCATCTATTTGCGATGTTTTTCAGGAATTATGGTACTATGGCTCAGCAAATCCCGCTATTGACTCGTATGCCTGCCACTTTACGAAAGGTTAGGGGCAACACTAAATTTCCAATAAAAAAAACAGGGAAATTATGAGAATTTCAATTTCTGGCCGTACATAGTTGTACTACTAACAAATTAGTGGCTTGTAATATCGATATGGATTGATCTGCTTCTAGGAAGTGATGCCGTTCGTGGCGTTTGTGCTTGATGCTACATTGAAGCTGTTGCAATCGATGCGTGAACCTTCTTATCGCTACGCTCTTGGCGACGCTGTGCATGCTTTCCTTTCTTTCTTTGAGGTAACTGCTTCAACTAATTCTGGAGCAACCTTAACATTTACAGCCACTCTCAAAAATCCTTACTTCGCGCTGCACCGCCCATCTGCCGGGTCTCTCCGCATCACCTACACATTATCATACGTTGTGTGACGTGGCTCAGCCTACGGACGGTGCAGCGTGAATCAAGGATTTTTGAGACTGTATAAGGAAACTCATTCAGACTATCTCGAACTCTGAAGCGGCGGCACATTATGGTGAGAAGTTACTGTCGCTGTGTTTGCGATTTTTCAGCACCCACACTGAGACGGTTGGTGTAATCCACTGTTACGTGTTATCTCTAGCTACCGGGTATCCTAATAGCTGCAAATATAGGCGAGGGAAGTGTTCAACGATCGATCCGACACGTTAGATTCGTTGTTGCAGAAGATATCACCAAGCAATCCGAATGTGAAAATGTTGCAGGACATTCTAAAAGAGACAGGAATAGACGTGAACTGAATTAGTCTTGCCTCTATCACGCTGGGCCCTCAATGTTTATTGATCTCGTTGTTCTTCTAAGTTCTAAATGTATTTAGTCTAAATTTATTGTATTTATAGGTTGGTACAAAAGTGTTATTATATAAGTTCTTTTATTCTATAACCTTCCTCAGAAACGGTGTCAAGAGCAGATCCTGTTCTTCTTCGCTATTGGTGGACATCTTCCTCCATAAAGTTTGGAAGATTTTTCCCTTTTTCATTTCTTATCGTTTCTACCACTACGTTAAAGCAAGGAGTAGCTGGAACTAGCACTCAGAGATTGATCCTCTCAGATCCTTGTTACTATGGATCCTTGTTACTATGCGAGGATTCCCACATTAGCAGTTGGCTTTTGGTGAGATATGAATCGTTTCCAATGCTTAATATCGCTTCTATGAAGGGGGATTCAAGACACAAATATCTAATCGTCTGTATGGACAAAGTAGGACAGATTGGGCAGGGGCGGAAGAATTCCGCAATAAATGTTTAGCTGCAGTTGGTGCGATTTTCTTCTTGAAATGGTTCTTAGGCGATGTTGGAAGCAGAGTGAAGCGAGATACGATAGTACAAACCACCCCTATGTACATGTAAGAATGTAAAAGCGAATGGGGGATCGTACCATGGTTAGGGTAAGTTTCTACCAGGAAATTTCCTTTTGCAAGTGAGGGACAAATGCATTTTCACTCTACAGTTGTTTCAAACGTCATCTATTACTTTTAGAATGAATCTTACCTATTGATTGGCAGTTCATGTATGTGTGTGTATGTGTATGTGTATGTCAAAACAGTCCTCCATGACAGAAACGCTGGCTCTCAATATCTTCGTAGGTTCTGCACATGATTCTCGCACGTACTCTTTACTGTTTCCGCCCCAGAAAAATTTTTGGGGATTCTTTCAGGAAATGCGAATTTTGTGCTGGATAGAGCAGGTTTTCCTCTTCAAGAAGACTACAGAGAAAAATCCGATGGATTCAAATTTGGGCAGTACAAATGCCATTTTCCATACCTCACGAGTTCAGGCGAACGCTCACTACTCCAAGCTTTAGCACTTTTTTGCCTCTTCTGCAGGAGCGGAGACCTGTTGCAGGCCATGCCCTCTATTTTCAAAAAAAATGCAGATCTCCACGATGCAGAAATGTTTTATAGAATCATCTCCTTGCACACATAGTTTTGGATTTTAGCATCGGAATCCACGAAAACTAACGGACCTATGCCACTGGACATTATATATCGCGCGAAGACATCAAAAGCAGGCGTTGAACTGTTCTAGCAACAGTTCTGTCTTGGAGTAGGTCCAAGCAATAGATTCAACAGATTTGGTCACGACTCTGTCACACTTAGCTTTGCTATCTTGAAAAGTTTCTCGTTAGCAACGACGACCGTGTGTTAGCGAGAATGACGAAATCGCTTCAGCATCTGCCTACACAAATTCTTCCTGTTCTTACTCAGAGTACCGGTAAGGTGTGGGTTTTTTGAGAATGGTGAGGATAGATGTTCAGCTTCTCTCAGACAATTTTTCTCATGGGACTGCGATCGATCTTGACAACTGTCAGCATTTTGCGCAAAGAACATACGGATTTCTGTCGATCCTGCTCTGACCAACCTTCACTTCCTTGGGAGTGGGTGCAGTAGTTAAAAGATATCTACTCTCTTCATTCTCATTGTTTCCAAACTTTTCCAAGCTTCTCATTTTATCTTGAACAGTTATTCGGTGCAGGGATAACGCTTTCACAATGCTCGCCACAGACCTTCAGTCCTGATACAGATGAATAATGACACTACACATGACGATGTAAGCAACCATCACGAGATATCTATTGCTTGGGAATCAGAGACAAGGAATTAACAGGAAAATGAGAAAAGAAAGCAAAAAATCTGGGAATCCGGCATAAATGGGGGTGCACGGGTAATTTTCGGCCACCCTGTATATATATA